>JAHWXV010113952.1:0-11409 GCA_024586415.1 Phrixothrix hirtus
GTGTGTGTGTGTGTGTGTGTGTGTGTGTGTGTGTGTGTGAATGCTTGCGTGTTAACGTGTGTGAGTGGGAGCGGGTGTGCGTGTGTGCGTATGTGTACGTGTAGAAGCGCGCGGACGTGTGCGCGTGTGCACGTGTGCTTGTGTTCGTGCATGCGTGCGTGCGTGTGTGCATGTGGGCTTGCGTGCGTACGAGCGTTTGTGCTTGCGCGCGTACGTGCGTACGTGCGTGAGACCGTGCGCGGGCGCGTGGCTGCGTGCGCGTGTGCGTGCGTGCGGGTGTGCTTGTGTGCATGTGTGCGTATGGACGTGTGTGCGCGAGTGCGCATGTGCGTGTGTGCTTGTGTGCGTGTTTTCGTACGTGAGTGCGTGCGTGCGTGCATGCGTGCGTGCGTGCACGCGGGCGTGCGTGCGTGCGTACGTAAGTGTATGCGTGCGTGCACGTGTGCCTGCGTGCGCGTGTGCGTACGTGCGCGCGTGGATGCGTTGGTGCGTGCGTGCGTGCGTGTTTGCGTGTACGTGCGTGCGAGTGTGCGTGTGTGCGTACGTGTTTGCGTGTGTGTTTGTACGTGCGTTTGTGTGTGTATGTGTGTACACGTGTGGGCGTGTGTGCGCGTGTGCGCGTGTGCGCGTGTGCGCGTGGGCGCGTTTGCACGCGTGCGTTTGTGTGGGTGTGCGTGCGTGCGTGCGTGTGTACGTGTGTGCATGCGTGCGCGCGTGCGTACGTGCGTGCCTGCGTACGTGCGCTCGTGCGTGCGTTCGTGCGCTGGTGTATGAGTGCGTACGTGTGTGTGTGCGTATGTGTGCGTGTATGTATATAGAAACAAGAGAATTCAGGACTAAATGGTTTAGATATAAAGAACTGGGAAAGGTTTTGAGTTGACTTACAATTGCAGTCTTTTATAGTCAAATCTATCTATGTACTTCGAATTTAGATAACAACGTTCCCATCCATTTTTATACCTAAATTGTAATATCTCTGACTTAAGAGTTTCACATACAATAGCTTCGTTAACTATTTTCCAATTTTTACACATTCCTGTTTGTTTAAATTTTTGTTAAATATTACATTTAGTTCTTGCTATGAAGTCTCTATGCATTTCTTATAATTGAGGTATTCCTCTCTTTGTATTTAGCATTTGTACCAGAGTATTTACCAAAGAAGCTATTGTACTTTAGCTTTTCTTCTTAAAATACCGACAAATTCTGTAGGTTTATTATGCATCATTGAGAAGGGAGGAATTACTTTTTAAATGGATCGTAGTCAAAAATAACACTCATAAGCAAAACAGCAGTTAGAACCTGTAACTTGAAAACAAGGAATCGTAAAAATATTAGTTGCAACGCCATGTTCAGCTTTAAAAAGCATATTAATGATGTGCAAATGTGAAAACTTATATATAAAATACCAGATATATTAGACAAAATTGAACAGCTTAATTAAAGCTTTTCCCGAATATTTTAAAAATAAATACAGTTACAAACATTTTGAAATGACATTTAAACTTCGGTGACAATACCGCAAAACAACCAATGATATTCTATAGCTGCCGAGATTGTATAATGTTTTTGAAAACTTTATTGTTTCACAAAATATTTATTGTGTATGGCCACTTTGTATTTCCAATGTTTTTACGCAATTTTGTACTCATAACGCTTAATAGCGGTCTTTGAATTCTTTAGTAAATAAATTGAAATGTGTAATATAAAAACTTCTTGTTATTTTACCTACTAGATATAACGAATACTACATAACTATCGGTGTTTTGCTATAAAAAATAACAAGTACTATTAAAATGATAAATATAACCGTTATTTAAAATAAAAGAAGCTATAATTGCCAGATATGCCTCCTCGCCAAGATATTGTAATTTACTCGCCTATTGCGACTGCCACTAATCATCATCTAGCATTTAATTTGTTTAGGCAATTTTATAAAGTATTTACTTTACAGTAAACCAAGTATGCAACCTAATTTTTTAAAAAAATATAGGCTGCAGGTTCAAACAAATTTAAATATTTTACTACTTCGAACACATCCGTCTCGCCTTCAATTTCATATTTCACAATTTACCCTAACTCATTGTTAGTACACTTTAATTGCACCTAATATTCTAGAAGGCAGTAAACTTATTTAGTATTCCTAGTTAGATCATATTTGATTTTATCCCGCAATAAGCGACTCAGCATAAATTGTTGAATATTTATAAATTTTTTAACAGTTTCTAATGTAACTTTTAAAAAAGAATACTTATATCACCATGGATTGCATTGTTAAGAAATCTTCTTAATAGAAACTCAAATTAATTACCTAAAGGTAAAGGTAAAGAGCTTTCTTGAGCAATTGTTCAATAATAATCCATAACACGAGCTTACGTTAGTTAAATAGCCAAACGGTGTAATACGACAGAGATTTAAAATACGGATTACAAAAAATTCAAGCAACCCCTTGAACATGAGACTCTAGCGAGACAGTAAAGAAGCAGTCAATTGAGTGCTTTATTAACTTATTGACATTAACAGTATTGTGTGGTCATACATCATGAAATAAGAACCAGGGATACAGATGCGTACTGATAAACCCCTAGCCTATTGTAGAAAATGAAATAATTTAAAAATGAAGTTACTTTTTGTCTATCGTATTTCTTTTTTAAATTAATTCACATATTATAGCAAACCTACAACTTCTATAAGTTTCTTAGAAAATAATTTCCTCTTATCCTGGAAATCGGCTGTATAAATCTTCTATCCCGTTGTTCTTAATAAATTTATACCCATTTAATAACAGTTTCATTTGCGGGAACAGATAAAAAGCCGATGAAGCCAACTCGAGCGAGCTAGAGAGGCTGTTTAAGTAGTTTTAAATTTAAATTATGATCCGTGCTCGTTCTAATACGCGACTTGGATATAAGTGATTGTCCTGCGAAAACAAGACACATTTGGTGACTTTATCGCGCGTTTTCTCTATAAGTTGCTAAGGGATGATATAGAATTCGGCAGTTATTGTTTTGTCTTGCTACAAGTAATTCAGCGTAACTACATCAGGAGAATTTTTAAAATTTAAAGCAAGAGTTTTTCCAGTCAATTTCTGCATACAAAATCTTCTAGGCCTTACAGAATCAAAGTACCTCCATTTCATTGACTATCGTTTCATTTTTTGGTCATAGAAATGCAGCCAGATTTTATCCATGCTAATAACACGATTCCAGAAATCAGCAATTTCGTCAAAATGGGAACAGATGGAGCGCGACGCGTCCATTCCTGTTCACCTATATTCCGTATCTAAACATTTGAGAATCTATATTGCAGAATTTTTTTCATACCCAAATTGAAGACAATTATGAGATGTACACGTTCATTGAAGTGTTTAGTACTTCAGATATACATTCTACGTCCATTAGACAACTGATAATATCGTTATCAAGTGCATCGATAATTTTTGGAGCTGATACAAAAATTAGCCTTTTAGGTTTCCCAATATCTTCAACTGAAAATTTTTGTTTCTTGAACGATATGTTCGAACCTCGTAATTAACAATAAAAAATTACTCTGTTCTCATATTACAAAATTGTAATAAATTAACACCTGTTTCAAATTTTATAATATTATTGTAAATAGAAACAGTCTAACAGTATTTATCAGTTTGAAACAAGTTTCTCATATTGTAAAATAAAGTAAAAAGTGTACCGTTATAAAATAAAATAAAAGCTCGGGTTTCAAACTAGAAATTGAAGGAACACAAAACTAATTGTACGAAATAAAAATTTCTACAAGGAAAGGTCTCCGGTTATCATAAAGTAATAAAAATCAAAGCCGCCTCCGTATCAATTAAGTATCAATTACCTAAAACCCAAGCAGTAAAATCCAGGGGAGGATTGCTAAACAGGACGCCGCCAAATAACTGGTCTTTAGCAGTTCCCCACCACCAAAAATACAAACTAATTGTTTGAATTGGAGACGCTTGATTGGTCAACTAAACTGCGGAGAGGGAATACCACAAAGTTGATAGCAACCAGAACAACGCAAGCAGAAATATTTTAGATCTTCGATTACGGTGTTGAATTAACCAATCGTGACAGATTGGAGAAAGATCCTTGGACGTTAACATGTAAATTTTGACAAGCATAGCGCTAGCTAAAGTATATTCAAATAAGTAGAATAAATTACCGCTTATTAGTATTGGCTGCAAATAAAACGTTTTCGGACGAGTACACCGAAGCAAATTATAAATTTCAAATTTATAAAAACGGGAAAAATATTAAACCGAGTTGTTCGAACGCCCAAATATAAAAAAAAGGGGATTGGATTGTACGTGACTTTTTTCAAACGAGTTTATGCTTGTCTCCAATTTAATATAATCATATTCTATCTAAATTGACAAACTTATATTGCAAAACAATTTATGTATGTTTTAACTCTTTATGGAGCCGTGTTGTACTTCTGCAACATACCATTTAAATGGAAGTAAAAATATAGCAAATGCCGCTAGACCGACTTTACTCATTGTTGTACATCAGCAACGAATCATTCTAACTT
Organism: Phrixothrix hirtus; assembly: GCA_024586415.1. Taxonomy (NCBI): domain Eukaryota; kingdom Metazoa; phylum Arthropoda; class Insecta; order Coleoptera; family Phengodidae; genus Phrixothrix; species Phrixothrix hirtus. Next base: position 4,534 of record JAHWXV010113952.1, read on the forward strand.
ACTAGATGGTGCCACTTATATTTACGTTGCATTGAAGTGATGGACGAGTAGTAACCTAGTTTGAGTTCTTTGAGTACGTAGACAAAAAACGATTTATTGGTGAAATACTGATATTTGGTTACTGAAATTGATATGAGTAAAAGGTAAGGGGGTGAATTTTAATAATCAATAATATTTGTTTTGTAAAACCAATTTGTTTTATTTTTTAGACTGATTTTGTTTTGTTGCAAATATACAACATTGCGCGTTGTGATATATTTTTTATCGTTTTTTTTTTAATTTGAATGTTTCTCTTTCAGTGTCAAAATGAGTCGTAAATTGCATAATTTGACTACTCAGGATCTGGAAAATATACTATGAGAATGGAAGGATGGTGAAGATGGCCTTGACTTTTCCGACGACGCTGATGTCGCCGATCCGGCGTATAACTTCGAACTGAATGAGAATGAGAGTTGTAATGAGGACCTAGAGGTACCACCTGACTTGCAAAATGAAGTTCAGTCAGCCAGTACCCTAGCAACTACACCCGCAGATACTCAGATCATTAGTACTGCAACGGATCCAAGTCTGGCCTGCGCTTTGCCTAGTACTAGTCCTAAACCAGCTCCAAGGACATCTAATCGTGTGCCTAGGACTAATATCACATTGAAAACGGAAAGCCCGAAGTTAAATGACGACCAACTAAGTTTTCATGGATGTGACAGGTTACCTCCAGAGATACTTCGATTGGATACTTCATTTAAGGTATTTTCGTATCTGTCTCCTGAGGACATTATCGAACTTATAAGAGACTAGACTAATTTATATCCTGTTCAGAAAGATGCTAGTAAACCTGTAAATGTAACTAGCAGGAAATACGCCCATTCTTGATATTGTATATTACATGTCAATAGTTCGTATGCCAAGAGTAAAATTGTATTAGACTGAAAACATTAACTTTGCTCAGGGACAATACCGTCGAAACAATTCGAGTTACTTAGGCAGTTATTACACTTCAACGACAACAGTAAAATGTTACCATATGACCGTGTTGATTCTGATTGATTGTATAAAATCCGGCTATTGATAGAAGAACTTAGCCGCAACTTCAAAACGGTCCATTTGAAGCGCATTTGTCTGTAGATGAATAAATGTGTTCAACAAAAGCTCGAAGTGTGTTGAAACAGTATTTACCGGACAAACCCCATAAATGGGGATTCAAACTTTTGTTATGTGTGGTACATCTGGGTATGGATATAAATTTGATGTGTATAGTGAAAAGAAAAACAGAGGCGCAGCCGGCGAACCTGAATTAGGGGCATCATCTAATGTGGCAGTTCGCCTTGCCCGCAATGTGCCTACCAATCAGAACTATCGTCTGTTTTCGATAATTACTACACCTCGATCACGATTATTGAATACTTGTCCAGTCGCGGCATTTGGGCTTTAGGAACTATAAGAAAAAACCGCATTCCCAACTGTAAGCTTCTAGATGAAAAAGGTTTTAAAAAAGAACCTCGAGGTAAGTCAATAGAACAGGTAGGTAACTGAAATGGAGTTGACGTAGCTGTGGTCGCTTAGAGAGATAACAAAATCATTACTCTAATATCTAATTTTGCAGCAAAGCACCCAACATATGTAGTAAGAAGGTGGGACAGGCCAGGAAAGCAATACATTTCTGTTGAACGTCCTTTTATCGTAGCAGAATATAATCGACATATGGGTGGTGTCGACCTTTTAGATTCTGTATTGGGTCACTACAAAATTAAAATCCGTAGCAAACGTTGGTATCTACGAATTTTTTATCATTTCTTAGACATGGGTGTGTGTAATTCATGGCTTTTATATCGAAGAATAAATGCCGAAAAGGGTATTACCAGTAAAATCCTCAATGCTACTGAATTCAGAGTAGCTATAGCAGAAAAGTTATGCAAATATAAGACAATCAACCGTACAAAGCGCAGAAGTGGTGTTGAATGTCTCATTCAAAATAAAAAGAAGAAACGTCCGGCTCAACATGTTCCTCCGAAAGATGTGAGGCTGGACTAGTATGGGCACTGGCCAGTTTGAGTGGATAAACGAATGAGGAGCACATTTCCAGGCTGCAGTGGGTATAAGCAAGTAAGCTACGAAAAACGTGGGGTTCGTTTGTGTTATAATAAGCAAAACAACTGTTTTAAAAAATTTCGTATTTCCTAACCTTAATTTTAATTGTTTAGCACTATTGATGCAATGTTGCATTTATGCAACAGATAGTTTTTTGAGAATAATGAATACTTAATTTTTAGTGACTTTTTTAATTATTACTTCCGTTAATAATACCCTATTTACCACCTAGTATCTATAAAACTAACAAACTTAACGACCTTGCGCCATAAAGGGTCAATATTTATTTTGAGATCATTTATAAACAAAATTAAAGATAAACAGGTGGGGTATTATTACTTCTAGTTTTTTTATTTTAATATTTATGAAGATAAATAAAAGACAAAATATGTCTCGATGAACGTAGGGAATCGCGATTGCTAGTTAATTTGGTAAAAATATAAATATAAAGAAAAAATTCATTTTTTGTTCCGTCAAGAAAATAAATCAACATGTACAAAAATATACAATCTTCTATCAATTTTGTCGCAAACCGCACTCATTTCGGATTTATATTAAGAAAGTTATGAAAAATTTCGTATTACAATGGATCTGCATGCCTCTTAAGGTAAATTCCACAACGCAAGGGCTCAGACCTATATAACTGTAGATATCTGTGTCTGTATTTGGGGTTTGGAAACAAATTTACAAAGCCTAACTGGAAAAAGGAAAAACTATCCAGAAGGAAGAAATATTATCAAAATCGAGATCATAACAAGTCAAGAATTTAAAACGTAAGTAAATGTTTTACAAGTTTTACATCTAATACAATTTTTTATAACGAAGCAGAGACTAAATTTACAAAAACCATTCATCGTAAAATTAATTTAATTTAAATACAAACTTGACCTTACCTCCTGTCGCTTAAATTCTTTAGTATACAGAGTACATTCAGATGCTTGTTTACATTTGCAGGAAAAACGCTCTGAGGCATCTATGGGAAAAAAAGTTATTGCATTTCTTGTATAACTGTTTTCTGTAGAGCCTTTGTTCTAATTGTAGTTGTAAGATATCTGATTGCATAATTTTTATATTATTATTTCTTTTAATTTCCATAAATGTATAGAAATCATTTCATTTGTTACTTATTGTTACAAACATTGGTCATAAATAAAATTTGGTTGTGATCCACAAATTTTAAAATAGATATTCAACAAATAAGGTGTAAGAATTTAGTTACAGATAAAGAGGGCCAGGACTGTAAATACGTTGTTTCGAAAGGAATGGTATCGCCCTAAGGCTTATTTAAATAATACAGTCTTGAAATAGCTTGGTTACCTTTACTAAAACCTAAAAATTATGTATAGTCAAGTACGTAGTAACGTAATTTTAATAAATTGCTAAATACTACTAGATAGGTAACCATAAGATATAATGCAATGTTTTAGGGGTGTATATGGAGGGCACAGAACGCCAAGTGTTCTAGTGAAGTCATTTTAAACTTCTTTACTACTTAACCCTTTTAAAAGCAGGTACAATGATCCAGAATTTTATTGATCTTCATAATTTCGATCGACATGAGTTTTTTAAAATTATATTATGCAGCAGTGTGTTAACCCTTCATAATAAACTTTTACAGTGACATTTCAAGTAAGTTGCTGTTAGTTACTATGATAATGACAGTTTTTTATAGAATTAAAACCACCTAGGCTAACTAGATATTAGTATGTCCTTATATTAACCACACCAAGTTAACTTTTGGTTGAAAATAAATTAACCAGCATCATGTTCCTATTGTTTAAAAAATGATGATTTTTGTTGTGACTATAATTCTTGTGGGAGCTGCTTATGGAGGGTGTCTTGTGTTGTTTTCAGGAAGTTATATATCCAAAAATCTTCCAATAACATTTCTAAGATAACCTTTATTTTATACTAATGTCGTATAGAAACTCAATTATACTAATTTAACTAATTTTAAAACTTATAATTGATCCTATGTTACATTTTATTTAATAGAGGTAACGTTAATTCATTGAATAGAAAATCACGGAAATTTTGCATTCAAGTTATGTATCTTACTCATTTATGTATAAAACAATACTAATTCTAATTATTGCTTGAACTACATTATTTATCGAGAAAGTACTTAACGTAACTTAATATTTGATTATAAGCAAATTTTAATTTTATATTGTCTTTGTTTGCCATTAAATTAATTTAAATTTTAGCGAAGTGTCTTCCTGTATGAAATTTATTTCAAAAGTCTTATCCTCGACAGCAATCTACTTTAGCAATTAATTATATAATGAAATAAATAATTTAGACTAATTTGTTGCCTCTTTTTTGGTATACAACTCAAAATCGTTAAACTGTATTAAAATTTTTCGACCGTATAAGATGTGCCTTAAATAAACAAAAAATTAAAATATTTGCACAACACAAGTAAAATAAGATATACACTTTGTTTCTATATAAAAAGCAGAGTTACAATCGTATGTTTTATATTAAATAATTAGTTAAAAACTTAGATTCCATAATATTGTCGCTAAAGTAATCCACTTTAGTAATTAAGTTCTCACAATTTTAGTTTGACGTGCTCCTTTGGGTTTTCCGGCAGTTTTTTGAGATTTTCTGAACTACTAATTTGTTCTAAACCTTCATATAGAAAAACAGGTATCTAACAGATACCTATCACTAAGTAATGTACTCCACTGAAGCTGATGGTCTAGGTCTTCCTTATTTTTAATTTCAGCTTAGAAAATACAATTCATTAATCTTTTTAATAAAGTGAATTAAAGCCATGTGCAATTTCATTATAATAAACTAAATGTTCACAAATTTTGTTATTTTTAAAATATAATATACCTTAAATCGGCACAGAAAATACAAAAGTCACCCAATTATCAATTCTTCTTTCCGTTCGCATAAACCAGTTAATTTTAAAAACTATTATTACTTCACACAAAGTTCACGGCTACCAATTTAATAAAATGTATGTGTTCTGTACCGAACTTAATAACAAGTATGATCAAAAGCCCTTTCGTTAATTTAGACACGATTTAGATAATCTAATCACAACTGTAAACAAATTCAAATAAATCAATCCGAACTTGTGGTGGGAGAGATCAATCAATTCAATTCAAAATCTCACAGAAGAGGAAAAAAGTAATCACCCAGAAGAGTAAAATATGAGATGAAAATAACATACATTCGACACATAATGCATAGTTCGCACATTCCTTCAAAATGACCTCATCTCACAGGAAGATTCCTTCGTAAACACTTCCATAAAGATACGGAGGTCAATAATCGCATCTACAATTAAATAAGATAGCATTTGCATTTAGAATATATTCAGTTCTTAGTATGAGAGATTTCGGATTGCAGAAATAAGACGATATAATTAAAAACCTATTTGAGTAATCGTTCCACGCGATATTAAGCATTCAAGTGCATAAATGTGTTACGAATGCATAAAAAAGTGGCTAATAAACATTAAAGGTTTGTTAAATCGACATAATGATATATTTAGAACTAACCGGCGGTGGGAAATACTATTTAAATATCGTTAGTTGTTCAATTATCTGAAGCTATATAGTTATGAAATCGCCTACATCTTCAATGAAAAATAAAGTTTTTATCGATAGAATTAGAATAAAGCGGAGACGGCTCGCAAGATACTTGCGATTAGAACAAATAGATAAAATTTAAAACAGGGCTGTGCTGCTTTGTTAAATAATTATTAGTAACTTATTTTTGATAATATTGTTAAATAGTAACTTATGCTATTAGCGCTTCTTTCAATAAAAATTACTAATTAGTGAAAGTTTTGCTGATATATAAATTCTTCAATTAAAAACCATTAGGAGATGAGACACATTTAACACCAAATATCAAATTAACTGCTGTAAACTTTGTAATAATTTATGTGCCCGCTAATGATTGTATAGTAACTTCTATAACTATTTGGATTGCTTTGATAGTAAAGTTAGTGCAAAAATATTTTACGTTCAAATAAATGCATTAAACTAATAATGCTATATTCATATTCATATTGTAACAAAAATTGGAAACAGTAAATGGAAAATTCTAGAAGCACCTAGAACGTTTTCTTTGTAATAAAATAGATGATGTAATCCGAAAATGACTCATTGCAGTAATTTGTTTCTGTCAATTCAATTAGGTCAGCAATTAGTCATAGCATTACATCACTATTTTAAGTAATATTCTTGAATGTTCTATTCCAATTGTTTCTAGAATATCTTTCCTATATAAGCATCGAATTGAGTTCTCTTATGGTAGTTATTGTTAGAATCTTGTGCTGTGCATTACTGATATAAATATAAATAATTAAATATCTAAAATAAATTAGTGTACATAGTTACTTGTAGAATTTTTAGTGAATATGAATAAATATTATAAAAATAATTAGCTAGTCTCGCTACACTGGTGCCAGTTGTCGGATTTGTTTTTAAAAGGTGAACTCACAGACTATTATTAATTAAAAGCTAGTGTTAATTGTTTTTATATGCCAGTGATGAGAAGCGCCGAAAAACAAAATATGGAGGCGTTGATGGAAATGTTGCAAAATATGCAGGAAGAAATGAAATCCAATCAAACTAAACTACAAAAGAAATTGGATTCCAATCGAGAAACAATGGAATCCAATCAAACTAAACTACAAGAGGAAATTGAATCCAATCAACATAAATTACAGGATCAAATTGAATCAAGCCAAAATGCATTAAAAGAACAAATTACAAACAAATTAAGAGAGGAAATGGAATCCATAAATTCAAATCAAAATAAATT
>JAHWXV010113971.1:0-10114 GCA_024586415.1 Phrixothrix hirtus
AATATTTGATATATATATATATATATATATATATATATATATATATATATATATATATATATGAAACTGTTAAAATTTCAAACGACACAAGCGGTATTCTAAACGCAGAATCGATAAAGACCTGCAGCGGTAAATGAAATACGAAAACAAAGAGAAGTGGAAAATTTGGTGTCGGCAACACGAAGTCAATAAAGCGGCAAGAACAATCCGTTTGTCAGCATTTATGGGTTTTAAACAAAAGAGATTGGGAATGTTCAAGAAAGTAATAGTAAAATCACCAAAAAATTGAATATTGCCACGAATTTAGACTGTAACGATGAATATGTACAATATTCAGTGTGTTTAATATTAATTATCAAATTATTGTAACAATAATTTAATATACTACAATGGAAATGTTACAGGGTTTATAAATAAAACAAATAAAGGATGTTTTTAATGCATTTTGAATTTTTCTTTTCCATTTTGTTTCAAAAGATTACTATCTAAACTGAGTAAAACATGTTAAGGGTGTAAATACGCGATTTGAAAGTGTATGTATAAAGGCAAGGAAGAGAAAAATACTTAACTGGTTGAAAAAGTAATTGGAGAAAGGTATTTGAATTTAGAGTTTAGAACAATAAATAACTCAACACTTTTTTATATTTTTGACATTATATCTTTTTTCAAGCGATAATATAAGCTACAAACGTTTAAAGACAGCCACGTGTTAAAACTTGAACTCTGTAATTAATACACCAGGTAATTATTCTAGTCCGTCGCAGGTTTTAGATTACAATATGGACTCTTATTGGATATCCACCTCTCCTATTATCCTTAATCATGCGTCAATTACAATATACTGGTTTTGCTTAGATGTATCGTGACTTGTATTGTCGTAGTACGTTTTAAAAATTGCAAAGTATGTTACTGTCAAGCGTCAATATTTGTTATTGGCTATTTACTTATATTACTTCTTGCATTTTCTATGTAGGTACGTATTTTTAAGTTTTCATATTTAAAAACCCAAAGTTTAAAAACTAAGCGTCGAAACATTTTCAAAATTCCTTTTAAATGTAGTATTGTATTTGTTTCAGTTATTTTAGGTGATTAATGAAATTAATGTTACGGATAACGTTGCATTCAAGTAAACGGCATTAGGGGGGACGTTCCTATGTAAGCAAAAGGGAATGAGTTTTAAAAGTTTTTAAGCATTTTAGCAAATTAATGAAAAATGCCTATGCTGTCCAAGATGACATGTTTTCAGAACGAAACATTTATAATACACAAAAAGACAAAAGAACTTGTAGTCCTTAAAACCATAAAGAACTTTCGCCAGTAGACGATCGCCTTTGCGCACACGTTGAGAATGTACAACCAGTTATAGGACGGAAAGCCAATCCTTTTTTTAGTAGAATATACCACCTACTGTTAGTACAATTCTTGATTAAGTTAATAGTTATAATAATTTACTGAAATCCACAGCAGCAACTTTAAACTGATTATTATACGACTTCAGCTATGATTTCCATTTTTATTGAGCAATATCTGCAATATATCAAAATATTTAAAGAATGTGATAATCTTAGAACCTATAATTACCACCTGCATAATAAATGTTATGATTGTTTATTTATTTATAAGTGTTATCTTAATTATTATATGTCAATCATTTTTCTCCTTTATTAGAAGACAATATTATATTCACGGACGAATCTGGAGTGATCTCCGGGCAGAAACTACATTAAATATAACAATGCATTTTATTTTTAGAGCCAACTGGAACTCCATTCTAAGAATATTGCCATCATGGTGAAGTGGACGTTGATACGTATTAAAATCTGACCTTTCTATTGTTAAATTATTTTTTTATGGTTTAGCAAATATGGATATCAAAAATACAATTAATTAATTTATGTTTCATCATTATGGTTATGTTAAAGTACATTAACATTTGATTTTTATAAAAATAGCCTAATATGGAAATCAGAATTAGCAGCGCAAAATTAAATACAACACTATTATCAAAATTCTTAATGGAAACTTAGTTTTGAGATGTCCCTAAGTTAAACCTTAATTAATAGTGAGTTTGACAATAGTTAAAAGCAATAAAGATTAGTTTTTCATTGAATATCCAAAATCTATGATTTTCTAAGCTGGCCTTGCTTCGAAATAAATTTTTATAAAATACACTCCTTGAATAAAGATTTAGTTTAATATACACGCTTTACTAATGTTTGTTGAAATATTTGTGAAACATTTCCATTCCTGATAAAAAAAATAGTTATATCTATAATAGAATAAGAATTTTCGTTAATAAAAGCAAGTATTTTATTTATATAGGTTACATTGTGACTAAGCTTCGAATGTAGTTTTTTATCATTGCTTCAATATAGAATATTAGGGTCAAAAGAATGCGAGTTATTAAACTCTTTATAATAATGTTCAATCCTTTATTGGCTATTGCTGGTCTACTTATGGTATTTAAGTTATATACGTTCCACGGGTAATTCTTATGCACTACATTATTATCGCTTATATTACTCTAGAAGAATAACTTACTAGTTAAACGTTTTATTAAATGTTTTAACAATAGACACGTTTTTAAGTACTCAATTAATCTAGGTTATGCTGCTACTAGCGTCAATATTACATCGTTATAAATTTTGTGTTCGAAGTTACTTGCAGATATATCTCACAGTAAATGTATTACTAATTACCTTGTAGTTATAATGTTTTTGTTTTTGAATTGTTTTGGTTTAGCTCCGTTGTTATTCATAAACTCGTTGATCACCGAGGAACATACAATATGGTTTTTATGCATTTCATGGACGTTACTAATAAAATTAGTCACGGTATCAACGCAAACGTTAAACTACTTAGTTTATGGTATATGTGTACCTGCGTTGCTATATAGTAGTTACACATGTTAAGAATTCGGACGGTGATAAACGTTAAACTATCAAATGAGCCTTTTTTGGATATAGATATTGTTTTAGGGGTTAAGCTTTGGAAAATAAGGTTTCAAAAAGTTTTAAGGGATGCGGCCATGTATTTGAGTACGTAAAACATACAATTAGCGCATTGTGTATAGCTTCAGTTAAAAGTTTTATTTAATATGAATGAAGGGAGTTGATTTATTTCTGTCCCCTAAGTACAATGAATATGGTGTAGTAGACAAAGCGTGCATAATGACTTGGCAAACATGTACGTAATCCCTGCAAGGATGGTACTACATCTAAAATTGGAGGCAATAATTTCGATCCTACAATACCAAATCAAATACAGAACGGATTTATATAGCTTACTGCAAAAAGTGCATCTTCACGTTATTGGCCTACTATTACATTGAAACATTACAATCCAGATTATACATATTGCAGCCCTTTGAGCCAAAATTTGTGAAAGGTCTTAAGATCTATTTATCTGACTAGAAATTACACATAAACTACCTACACGAAGACAAGTTAAAGCTAAAATCATATAATAGTTATAAAATATGACAAGGCAAATAACGAACCCTTTAAATGAAGTAGCAGCCCGATCAAAAACTGAAATTGAGACTAAACATCAATTTCAAAAGAAAACCACGCTATTAGGCTATTAATCAGTATTTATCCTCAAGTTAGGTGGAAGATTAACAACGCGACAAGAAAAAGAATGGGTTTTAGTATTCTGACTGGCTAGAATAGTTATTTAAGCCTTAGAATTACGCAGACTTCGCCAGGTATATTTCACTTATCCAGTAATATTGTGCCGCAATGAAAAGTGGTTAATGATAAAATCACAGCTATAAACCTCATATTTACCAAATGGCATAGTAATTTAGCATGCGTATGACCTAGTAGTTGGATAACTAATGGCTACAGAGTATGCTCTAGACGGAATGCGTTTTCAGAGTTTTGTAGGTCTTCATCACACTTGTGCTACACGTATAGCCGAAAGAGGCAACTATTGTTCGAAATCAGAGCAGTACTACTTAATTGGAAGCAATATACAATATAAAAGAGAAACACTTCCAAAGTAATATCATTTATTCTAAAAGGATAAGGTATTTAGTATTACCATCATAGTAACAATAACAATAAATTTATGTGCCTCCTGGAGTACATGTCACAAGCAAAAGATTAATGAAATTGGCGTTTGGTATCAAGGCTAACTAATAAGTTTATCTGCTTCTAAATCTCAAGCAAGCTGACAACTCTACGACCGTACTAGGAAGAATATTTGTCATGGGGTGGCAGGATTGCACTTTAATTTAAATCATTCGATTCTTAACACTGTATGACGTGACAATACCGAGATTTCCTATACAAAAAAGCGGTATTTAACTTATGCCTACCCAACTTAAGATATGTCGGCTACACAAAGAAACTAAACGTTTGCTATCGAGTCAAGAACCAAACTGAAAGTAAGTTGCTAACATCGAAGAATATACATCTGTGGCACAAAACCGATAGACAAAAAGTATAGATAAGGTTTTAAAATGAATGACCGTGAAGTTCCAATAAAGAATTTCATTCGAATGAATATAAAAGATTGCGACACTTATTAACAATGGAATTTAAATATCTAGTTTCCCAGAAATTATATAAGTTAACAACTAAAATCCATGCTATTGTGCATATTATTCTGTTAGCAAAATAACATACGCAAGAATCGAGAGAAGTTTACATACACACATAACGCTTTAACTTTATAATATAAATACCATTCACAAAAATTATGCTCTAAAGATTCGCAAAACATATGAGAGATTCGTAAAGATAATTCCGAAGTACAATTCTCATTAAAAGTAACATTTTCTAGTTTTGACCGTGAGTAGGCTAATTATAATTTTTATAATAGTAGTGCATTTCAAAGCGTAGATACGAGTATAATTGTTAGCAACTGTGTAGTTGTTTTTGAAATTAAACAGTATGCTAAATCAGAACGTTTTACTTTACACGTTTCGTAACACTCTACAGGTTAATACGAAGCGTGTTTTTTTAGGTAAATACCATTATAAAATAAAAAAAACAGTAAACTTTTCTTAACAATTTTATTTTTACCTGAAAGCCTGTACCTTCGTCTGATTTTCTACATACTTTCCATCAATATTGAGGCATTTATCCTCATAGAAGTCTGCCGCCTGATTTGACACCCACTGAATGATCAAGTTGCTTCCAGTGATAAGATGCGGTGATATCTTGGGTTCGTGAAGGTATGTGTGGACGGGCATTGTCATGAAACAAAACGATCCCCTCACTCAGCTCTCATAATATGTAGTAGAATTTATGTGTCACCAGAGGCAAAAACTCCACAAGCAACACCCCATTTTGTCCCAAAACACAGTACACATGTTTTTCTGGCTCAAAATGTTCGCTTCAACTTCACTTTTTCTTGGGTGATGTTGAATTCCGCCATTCAATGGATTATTGCTTCGATTTTGGTGTAATATAAGCCACCCATGTTTCGCGGCCTGTGACAATTTGACTTAAAAAAATCATCACCCGCCTCATTATATCGCTCAAGAAAAGTCAACGCACTGGCTGCACGTTTTGTTTTGTGCACCTCAGTTAACATTTTCGGTAACTAGCGTCAGCACAACTTTCGATAACTTAAACGTTTGGCCATAACTTCATAGAGAATACGTCTGGAAACTTGAGGAAACTCATCAGATAACGATGAAATCTTGAAGCGTTTTATCAAAATTATTTAAAGGTATTTAAAATTTAAAACCAAAAAGGATAGCACTTGTCGGATGAACTGAGATTTTGCCAAATTTTCAACAAAATTCATTTTCCTTGATTTTATTAGCAATTCGCTTTGGCATCTTTATTATATGTTGTCGGAAATAGTAATAATTTTGCGATGTAATGTAAACCCTACTAAAATTAATTTAGAAAGAAATTTTCTAAGAATGGTAACGCCAAAATTTCAAAATTACTCGAGGTACAAAACAATTCGTAACAACTCAATAATATATTTTTAAATATAGGGTGCTGCCAAAATAAAATAGCAAATCAACAGGTTAGGATGATGCGTTGCGTTTGTCAACCCCATTTTATTTCTTAAATAGGCTTAAAATATTGCAAATTAATTTTCAAGCGATTTTATTCACTTTTTTTTAACTACATTTGATGCAACTTAAAGAAATAAGGAAATGTTTCAGCCCCAAGGTTGACAAGTCGGTCTGTTAATCGCATTCTGAGGTATACAAATTTTGAATAAATATAAAGCTCTATATAAAATGTTCACCGGATCTCAGGATTACAGTGGGCTACACTTATTACAATTATATTAGTATGTAGTATCTCAAGGGTAGAGAAATAGCATTCGTAGCCCACAACTGTTTGATGCCTGACCCATCGTAACGTATTGTGGACAATATTTAGCCAGGGGCTGCAAACGTTTGTCTATCTGAGTGACACAAAGTATTCTAAATGTTAAACGCGGAAATAACATTTTTAAAATAATTCAATTGTATTCTAAAAACATTGATGTTAGTTGAAAAAAGAGATAAAGAGGTTGGCGACCAAAATTAATCAATTACAATGTTATGGTGGCATTTTCAGTATCTAGCATGAGTGTGTAGAAAAAACTTTGATATAAGAGGGTAGAAAGAAAGCATAGATTCTGTCCTCAAAAGATAACATTAGCAGAACACTTCTTATTGAAGTAGGAGAAAAGATAAATTGAAGATGTATAATTTCTATAGGTAAATAAGACTACTCATTTGTAATTTTTTTACAAATAAATGGCCAAAGTTGTGTCCTCATAGTTTATAAATAAAATAAAAAATACCTTCATCAAAGGTGCCATTTTTACAAAGCACTGCGCACTTACAAAGCAACAAAGTGCTTAATATTTGCGTGTACTTCAACCGTAAATGCAGTGATTTTTCTAATAGAATACCCAGATATAACAGCTCTGATGAGTAATTAATCATGTAGTAATGAGAATATGTGACTAGTGAACGTATTTATGATGTCAAAGGTTATCTATACTGACTAGGAACGCAAATAGTCCAACAATATGACTTTTACGCCTCACTTTGATGAAATGATTCAGTAGGCTAAAAATCGCCTTTGGAGCAAACACCGATAAACAGTAACTGATTAATGTGTAACTAATAATTTAAAAATAATAACAAAGCACTGTTGGTAGAATAGTACATTAATAATTTCATTAATTAGGGTTTGATCGTCTATACTAACTTCATCTCCTTTATATGATTGCCTTCTTAAAATAATAGGTAATAAAAAATACCTAAGTTAGCAATGTTCAAGCGGCTACTAAATACTACAGACTCATAGGTTTCATTATAACTTCGCCCTGCAGTTTCTAAAATAAGGTACCTGTTTATTATTGCTCCATGATATAAACGTTACCTTAGTAGTTTTAAACATATACATATTTATTCAATGTACTTTAAAGCTACTAGGGTAAAGTACAAATGTCGTTTTGAAGACATTTTATATCATTTGACTTTATTTAAAGAATATAGGTATTAATTGCAACTTTATATGCCATACTATCCATTATAAAATTTCAAAATTTAACGATCCATAATTCTTGAACGTTAGTAAATCGTACTACTGGTGTAAATAGGCATTCAAAAGTATCCCTAATGGAGATCTGTATATGTGAATTATACTAAAACAAAAATCTTAAGTACAAATTGCTATTTAAGATTCATACGTATGTGTGCATTAAAAATATAACATCAATATTCCGTGTATCTTAAATTTAATAGGAATGGGCCTGTTTTTCAGCCACTAATTAATTTCTCCAATAGTAATTTAACAGCTTGTCTATAATATAATAGTCTCCTCTCTGTGTGAACGGCAGCATCAAGAGAATAATGGGTATAGTTTCTGTTTATCTCAAAACTAATTTACATGAGCAAATGCAGCGCAGATATATTTTAATTAAACAACTGAAATAAAATTGACGATTAAAGCAAAATAGATTTAATTTACATTATGATACCTTACTTGTATGAAGTAACTCTTAAACGCGCAATAAAATTGACTAAAGGAAGCCATTCAGTGAAATGCTTAAAATAGTGTTACATTTTTAATTAACACATTTAGTAAATTTTCTACAAATATTGAGATATATAATATAATTATTTTTAACTCCCGAATGAAAGAAACAAAACATAACCAGAGATTTTACCATGCAAGTCTGTTTACAGAGCCATAAACGAACTTGTTTCCAAGATCGGAAAGGTACTGACCCACAAATAGAGAAGCCAGGAAGTTTTCATAGAAATCGAAGTAGCTCCTGTTTTGGTAATGTTGCTTTCAGCTGTATATACTCAGCTGCCACCTATCATGGTGTACGTCCAAAGAACCTGCTAGAAGGCAGGAACTTCATATCTACTCTAAATCGCTGTAAATTAACAGCCTCAGCCACAACAGACTGCCCACTAGGTGGCGTTTTATACCACTTTCATGGAACTTAGTACCTGATGATCTGCTAAGGGTAATTAACTTTAAGGGGATTCTTGGAGCTAGGCAGATAACATTGTTCTGCACATCACTGGGAATTTTGAATCAACTATTAGGGGCGTTACTCCGAATGTCTTGAACACAGTACCTAACTGGGCCGACCTTCATCAACTAGTGACTAATCCCAAAAAAGCGAAAGTTGCACACTTCACGAAAATGAGACAGCCACCTTTTGGATACACCGCCGCACTTATGGTCCCACATGGGGCTCAACTTCCAAAGTGTCGCATAAGCTGTACATGGCCGTGTTTAGAGCAGTCTTGATTTATGCGTCACTAGTTCGATAACTCAGCATAGGGAGCCGAAGCAACTATACTCAGATCAACAAAGTACGGCATATTGTGTGCCTAACAACTACAACGACCGACTTCAGTTCTAAAGGAGCTGATTGATTTGCTTTCTTTGTACATTCAGTTACGAACGAAGGCTCTGATAGCCGCATCCAGACTGCTTCAGCCCAAACAATTGTAAGCTAAGGGCCATGGATAGCGGCACAGTTCAATCACTAACAGCTTACCGAGCATATTCTGTGGTGCAGGTGATCATTTTACCCCAGTTAGGACCTTAACCACTCTTTCCCTGGGGTAATTGCCAGTGTAGCGATTTGATCTAGCTATAGATAATTGCTATAACCTGGTCTGGTTTACAGATAGGTCAAAGTCTAAGATACATTTTCAATAAATGACCAAAAATGAGACTAACCGCTCCATTAGGGTCATACACCTCTATATTCCAAGAGGAATGCAATTTAGTTTTATACAAAACAATGCATTAGTATGGACCGTGACAACCTATAGGTCATTAATGTAACTGGCAGCCGAGGTGCCATTAAGATCCTATAATCCAAATAAGTGTGGGAATGCTACCAGAACTAACAAGTCATAGCACCTAGGAGCAACAAAGTGACCATTTCATGGAGCCATGGTCGTAATAGATGTGCAGGTAATGAAAAATTAGACTTGTTGCCCACGGTGAATACTTCTATGCGAATAGCTGACCCCAAGAGCAACTTACCTGATTCGCCCAAAAAATCCACCTTTCAGGCCAACCTACCTTTCATGTTCAAGCAACGCTAGGATAAATAAACCTTTATACAAGCTAGGGCTCTAATTTTAGGTGCAGTTTCTAAACAAACTCGGTACCAAGGTTTGCTGAGCAGAAAAGAAACGCAAGCATACATTGGCCCCCTGATGGGCCACAGCTTCAGCAAACATAACCATAAACGAATTCCACCAAAATTCTCTTCATAGAAAACGCATTAAGGGCGATGAGACGCCCTTTGATTGCTTATACAATTACCCAGCTCTAGAATATGTCCGATTCAATACCTTTGAGTCTCAATTCGCTTAATCTAGTGGAATTTCAAACGCTCCCCACCTAAGACACTGAGGTTTCTAAAAACTCCAGAACTTCGGTGACAGTTCAACGAGCAGTTGATACAATGGTTTAAATAGGCCTGAGTGTCGGTTCGTAAACCGTATCTGCCTTAACAACAATAACAACTACAACCAGAAGTTAAGCTCAGGCATTGTCACAAGACGAAATCGCAATAACGCATGTGGCAGAAATACCAGTGTTTTAGCGACGGCCGGCAAAGCTACAGTGGAGCGAGGTGTGGTTCTCCTATACTGCGAAGC
>JAHWXV010113979.1:0-11295 GCA_024586415.1 Phrixothrix hirtus
GTATAGGAGAACCACACCTCGCTCCACTGTAGCTTTGCCGGCCGTTGCTAAAACACTGGTGTTTCTGCCACATGCGTTATTGCGATTTCGTCTTGTGACACACTATTCTCTATTCTAGTACTGCAGAACAGGGATAGTTTACGAAAAAAATCTTGTATATCAAGATGTTCAAGACCTACCTTTAGAGCCGAGACAGACCCTCCTACGATAATACTAATTCGTGATATAGTTGAAGCAGAAAGTAAACGACAAGTGCTAATTATTTTTGACTACTCCTGTATATTAAGGAGTCGCAATTCACTATTAATGTAGGGGAGGGACCCGATTCGTAATATGTTGCTACACAAGAAAAGGGTACCAAAAGTGGCGTGCCCTATATAATAAAAAGGTATAATTGAGGCTTTATCACAAATAACATGCTTGATTGTTACATGATATTTATCCCAGCGAAACTTAAGAATGTGTTCTACTTTGCTTAAATAAGAGATGAAGCTACTGCTCAATCTGGCCACCCGGTATAGCTTTACTAATTTTACTCACAAAAAATGTAATTTTGAATAATTTTTAAGTTTAGCTCTAGATAAACGACTTATAGCTTTCCTTTTTGATAAATAACTAGGTCGAACCTTAAAGTTATTGCACACACAGTGTGCTGTTAAGGATTTGATAAGATTCAAACTATTAAGATGAAACAGCAAATTCGCATTAAACACGTTTATAAAATTAAATTGGCATTCCACAGCCACCTATTTATAGTACATGAACAATTTGAGGAAGAACTAAAATTGGTCAAAGTATCTTAAATATAAAACCATAGAAAAGGTGGTTAACTAAAAGAAGGTCCGCACTCTTAATATGGAAAGGTAAACTCGCTCCTAGTCCGGAAGCGATTATTTATAATTAGAAGGCAATCAACAAAGCTCTTTTACGTCAACGACATTATAAACAGAATACAACATAAACAAAGCGTAAAATAGTTAGCCAGGCGCTTTAAGAAGTAGTATCTTTAAAACAATGTAAGATACAATTTACAATCGTTACGGTATTCAACCCTTATTTTAACAAAACGATAATTACTATTGTGAATTAAAACAGAAAGTAAATTAAATTAATAATTTTATGAACCAGTCTCTAATTCATTTGCTTCGTGCGATTTCAAATCGCGAATCAAATTCCCTCGTTTAGTTGCATTAATTGTTACTATAATTATTTAACGATCGTAATAAGGTATTTTGTGAAGCGCCGACGATTGGCAAGAGCCCCCAACCGATATATAAAATAACATGAATAAGACACTTATAGGTGTGATTGTGTTGACAAATGGGGAACCGTTTCCCCTTTCCAAATTTTGTTAATGACCCTGGAAGGGTAGAAAACAGACGGGGAATACAATTGCCCTTAATCATGCCGAATTGTCCATCCCAACTGTTTGCAAGTCCAACCTAAGCGACTTTGCCGACTGCTCCTGACCAAAAAAAATAACTTATTAACTTTTAATGTTCTTCCTTAGTTTTACAACAGCACGAATTGCATACAAGGTGGCCCAATGAAAAGCTTGCTCCTAGCATAACGACTGGTTGGGCAATTTTCGAGAAAAATGCTCGGATACGTCAAATTCATTTTTGAGGGACACACATTTTAAGCATATTATCCAATCTTTCGCTTCAACCCCCTAGCGGGGGTGAACCACTACTCCTATATTTTAAATGGGAGGTGGGGTCGAGCGATACATCATTTTAAAGAGCACAAAGTTCTTTTTATAACGGTGTGATAATTGGTGGATTTAACTTAAACAGTTAATGCAGGAACGTCTTTAGATACCCAAATCGTAAATTTTTTGTATTAAGGAAACAGACACGTACGTTTTAGTCGTTAGGCATTAAAAAACTCAATCATTATGTTGTTAGTTCTTTCAAGGAGTACTCTAACGTCACCCACAACAAAGTAAATTCGTAAACGACTACGAATGGCACAAGATTTTAAAGTAAGCGACAAAATATTTGATTGATTGAGGATCATAGGAATCATTCACATTTTGATTATCACCAAAAAAATTCTTTCCCATAAATACCTATAGGTAGATGTTTTGAATGTTCGCAGTTGTGAAATAAGATAACTTAGTAGGCTAACAATTGAAACGAAACGTGTGATTTGAATACTGTCATCGATTCCGTGTGGTTTTTTGACAAGTGATTTCCCATTTTACTGTAGAAAATGATTTATTCAATTCCAGAACGAGTTGAAATAGTTAAACTTTATTTTCAAAACGGTAGTTGTGCGAAGCTTACTGCTCGTGTGTTTAATAAACATCATCCTAATAGAAATTGGAGTGATACGTATGTTGCCAAACTAGTAAAAAAGTTTGTGGATACCGGATCAGTCTCTGTAATATAATACACCAGCCACACCGACCAATTAGAAATGAAGCTGTGAAAGTGGCTGTTTTGGGGCATATAGCATTAGATCATACTCAAAGTACTCGTCAAGTAGCTGAAGCCTCAGGAGTGTCTCGTTCAACCATATTATGAATTTTAAAAGCTCATAATACCCTCTGTGTAAAGTTCAATTAGTACACGAAGTGAACGATGATGATTTTGACAAAAGGTTGCAGTTTTGTGAGAACATGAGTCAGCGAGTAATTGACGATCCAGACTTATTATTTAACATTTTCTTTTCCTATGAGTGCACATTTTATTTAAATACTGTTTTAAATAGGCATAACTACCGTTACTGGGATGACAGTAACCCGCATTTGTTCCGAGAGGTCCACACAACATCTACAAAAACTAAATGATGGTATGGCATATTAGGTAATAATATTGCAGAGCCACTTTTTATTCCTGTATTTAAACATGCTAGAAGATGTGATTGACATATTAATAACACATATAACAAAAAATGATCCAAATCATAATGTTGATCTTCTTCACTTCCAACAACATGGGGCACCTCCGCACTAAGCTATTCCTCTGGGAATTTTTAGATCATCGGTTTCTTGGGCGGCGGATTGGAAGACGACGTCAAACTGAATGGCCGGCCAGGCCTCCCGATTTCGCGCCCTTGAATTGTTTCCTTTGGGGACACTTAAAATGTAAATGTTTGATACTAAGCCTGAATCAGTGGAAAAATCTTCGCCAATGAATAATAGTTGAGTGCAGACATATTACACCTGATATGTTGGCAAATGTTCGCCAAAGATTTGAGCACAATCTTTGTTATTGTATGGAAGCAAATGGGTCACATTTTGAATAGTTGTCTCAATAAAATCGGTAACACACAAAGTTCGGTTTATTTAATGAATATTTGTGACCCTTTAGAATCCTGTATCACTCTTAATGTTTAACAACATAATGTTTTTTGAGGTCGGAGTGAATTTTACCGCTTTCAAAAATTTAATAACCTTAAATCATATGATTTTTTTGATGCCTAACAACTAAAACGTGCGTGTCTGTTTCCTTAATACAAGAAATTCGGGATTTGGGTTTCTAAAGACGTTCCTGTTTTAACTATTAAATTAGCCAATTATGGCATCGTTATAAAAATAACTTTGTGCTCTTTAAAATGATCTATCGTTCGTCCCCACCTCCCATTTAAAATATTGGAGGGGTGATTCGCCCCGCTAGGAGGTTGAAACGACAGATTGGAGAATATGCTTAAAATGTGTGCTCCTCAAAAATGAATTTGACGTGCCCGACCATTTTTCTAGAAAATTGCTCAACCAGTCGTTATGTGAGGAGCAAGCTTTTCGTTATTTTTTTGGTCAGGAGCATCTTGTTTGTTTTAGCTCTATGTAAAATTGTGTCAAAATGAATCCCCCTCAAAAACAAATTCGACGTGTCCGAGCATTTTTCTAAAAAATTACGCAACCAGCAGTTAAGGGAGGAGTAAAGTTTTCGTTGGACCGCCATGTATATCAGGACTTGCGATTCAATACTCTATATTGCCGCCTTTCCCACGGAACGGAAGCTTTTTAATTGCCCCTCCACCGCGACATAATTCTACTGCCGGGCGCCGGTATTTATATCACCCACGCTCAGTGGTCAACTTTACAGATCTAGGTGGACAAAAGTTGAAATACCGTAATAAAAAATATAATTTACTTTTAGTGTATACATTCTGTATTTTCTTGCAATAAAACTTACAAATACATAAAAATTCGAACATACACATAATGTACATATACATACGTATATGCAAAAGTGAAAACAACGAAACCAAACATATCTTATTGTAAACATTACATTATAAAGTAAATATTTTTAGTCATTATCTTTAGTTATATCAGTGTCACTGTCGGTGGCATCATTATCACTATCATCATCTTCATCGTCTTCGTCCGAACGAATATTTTCCTTAAAATTGTCAGTATCTGTTGGTAAAGTTAAAACTTCCGAAGAAAACGTTTTAAATGCGTTTTGGGGTTTATTACGGTAACTGTTTATTAAAGTATCTGAGCTGACTGAAAGGAAATGTGTCAAATCTGCCATTGTTGCCCGTCTTGAAATTTTTCTTGTACCAGTCCCCCGAATTTTTTAAATTTCTTTATGGTGGCATTCTTGCGCGTCTTCTGATAATTGCCCTATCGGCAAAAGGGCAAATTTAATAATCTTAGAGCTGTGAACTAAAGGTTTATGAATATTGGCAGGCATAGAGTACCAAGGATATAGAGTAATATATCTGACAAAAGTTTCCTCAGCATATCTTTGGAATGCTGTTTTATTTATACTGAATCCACTTGAAATAGCCGTTAGCAAACTTGAAAAATTTCTAATAAGTGTTTCATTCTGATAAACGGGGATCCCCAAAAAACGCCTAGCGGTATTCCTATCATTGGTAGAGCCAAATCCGGGCTTAACTAAATCAAGCAGAAGGCCCATTTTAGCTTTAAATTCATTTTGAATGTGTTGTTTTCTTTATTTTAATTTTTCTTTATCTTCGTCAATTCTGTTTTGCCACTTCTTTATTTCAACAGATAGGAAATTTTTAAAAGACATTCAAAAGTTATAATTTTTAAATGAAAGGGGGATAAGCCAAATTGATAGGCCTCTGGATTATCAGTTTTAGTTACCATTTTAGGTTCATTCATTTCTTTTGCTGTACAGCCACAAATGTAACATTTCTGTGTTGAAGAATATTTAAAAGTGTGTTACATACTTTGCCATCTACCATACATGAAATAAATTTATGTTACTTCTATTTCTTTTCCGACTATACAACTATTTTAATTGTTAGTAAGGTTTCTATTTAATTTTATTTATTTCATTTTTAATCAGGTTAGGTGTTTCTGATTGCAATATCAATTTTATAGAACGGCAGTATCTTGTACTGGATAGAACAGTATTTTGCCATTTAAAAAAATGAGAAAATGTTATTTAAAAATTGAAAAAAATATTATTTTGTTACTAATTCTAAAACGCAATTTGAATTTCCCTTAATATTGGTTATGAACATCAGAAATAAATGACATTACAACTTCCAATACCAACTTCCGTCATATTAATTGTACAGAACAGAATATTGAAGAATTTCACCTTTTCAGAGAAATTGGAAAATATCCCCCATCTTTTGAGGAAATATAAAAAGTGTAGAAGTATTTACGGAAAATTTTATGTAGAATTCGGATATGAAAAGATATGTTTAGCTTTCTATTTAAATATTCAAAGTTAATATTACTCCTAGTTAAATCGGATGAGATATTAAAATATTGACTATGTCAGAATATTCGCATCTACTTGTTATACAGGTATTGTACATATCGAGTTTCAAAATTTTATTTTTATTATTAAAAAATGGCAGGCTGATGCATGAGCCCGTAAATACTCGATATTATATGGGTGTATTATTTGACTATTCAAAAAATTACATATAAAATAAATTAGAAAATCGAATTTTCAGGATCAAACCAACGAGAGAAAATTTTTATTAATATGAAGTAGATTACGATTACAAATTTGAATTTCATGATTCGATTTAAATTATTAAGTCGATTTATAAAATATGAGAAACTTTGTATTGGGATCTAAATGTTAATAGTCTTTTTGCATTTTAGAAGTTTCTCTTCGCAATTTAATATTTGATTAAAAGTTAAAGTTGGTAATTTGGTTCCTAGCTATTTTTGCATTCTAGTAAAGAAAGGTGAGATCAGCTGTATTTAAAATAATTTCTTTAAAACCTTTTTATTAAAAGTTTTATGATTTTCTAGTAGGTACTAATAACTTAATATATTTAATTTAGCGCATTAATTGAGGATGGTCTAATGTTTCTGTTTAACTAACGAAAACTTTAAAATGACGAAAAATTTACATATCTGTTTTGATTTCGAATATGTATTTTTCAAATGTTTTACAAATAACTAATGTTCATTATTTCTCGTAAGAAACGTGCATGTAATTTAAAATATTTATAGATTTATCAAAACGTGCTCATCTTTTAAGAAATACAATTCCTTGCATTTTTGAAACAAAGCACTATACATTTGTGGAAAATAAGGTTCATCATAATCGTTTTTTTCGAGCATTGTATTTACATAGGTAACATACTGATTAGGATTAATAAATAGGTAACTACGTTAATGACCATTTTCGGCGTATTCAAAATTCAAGTCTTGCTTACGAAGAATTACCTGCTTTGTAGAAATACCAATACGTTCCTTTCCACCGGTCATTTTATAATCGCGAATCGTGGAAGTTCGGTTGTCACTCTTCAGTAAAGTGTTAACTCTGTTCTTTGAGCGGCAGTACGCAATTGGCGGTTTAATTGTACATGTGGCTAGTGAACACTAAAACAAAAATATCGACAGTATTTTCGCAGTAAGTAAAAGTTGACTTTTTGATTAAGTTAGGGAGAAATTGAAAGCTTTCTGAATCTAAATATACTATATGTATAGTCGTATCACTCTGTACTTCTCACTTAAATCAAATAATTAGCTTTAAACTGTATGACCTTTTTTGTTTTTTGATTCCTACGCGGGAAAAACGGACCGGACAAAGTAGCCACACTGTCCATTTTTCCCGGGTATATTTTAGGTTTTTTTACAGTAGATTGTAATAAAAAAAATTTGCTTTATAAATTGAAGCAGGTAACATTACATTTTGTTTTAGATATGGTATATAAATACACCAGGACCACAAATCAAGCTTCCTGGTCAGAAGAGGCTCTAAAAAAGCCATTCAAGAATATAAAGATGGGGCATCTGTTAGAGCTGTTTCCAAAAATTATGGCATCCCTCGCACGACTTTATTTAGGCACATAAAATCTAATTCAACAGAGAAAAAATTAGGGAGATCTCGGCGTGTTTTTTCCGAATTCCAAGAACACGTTTTATGTGCGTATCTAAAGAAAATGGACTAACTATTTTATAGATTAATCAGGACCAAGTTCAAATGTTTAGCTTACAATTTCGCTAAGAAGAACAATAAATGTTTTCCCGCCTCCTGGGAGAAATATCAATCAGCTGGAGATGAATGGTTATTGGGGTCTCAGAAGCGACATCCTGAAATTGTTTTAAGAGGGCCAGAGATTTTCTCAGTCCGTGGAAAAACAAATTTGAGTTATTTCGAGTGAAGGAAGAGGAAAGCTGACGATTATAATGTTCCTGCAATGCGACGGGTACCTCCATTCATGATCTTTTCCAGAAAGAGAATGTAGGATCGTGTCAGCTCTCTCTGGTTTTTCTGTGACATTCACGCTATTTAAATTAATAAACATCAATATGATTTACGAATTATATTATCTACTTATAGTATTTTAATTAAGAATTCAATTCAAATCATAAATCGTTAAAAACAACCTTTTATTTAAGCATAATCTGCCATTTTAGTAAACTATTTCAATGTACCTCGTAGAATATAGAAATTAATGCAACTTCTTAAATCCCATATAAATTCAAAGCTTGCTGCAGCTATGAAAACATTACGTCAGCAGGATGATACAATGTATTGGTTAACTTTTACATTTTTAAAGAGCTAAATATAGAATGTAGACTTATAAAAATAGTAGTCAGTAGCAATCAAAGTAAATAATGTACTTCGTTAAAGCAGACACTAATGCAATATTTATCGGACAATTGAATTAATGGATCTAGTATGAGGTTCTTTCGTCATCAGAAAAGGACTACGTGCAAAGTAACACGTGACTATCAATGTTCTCTGCAAGCTGAAGATCTAACCAACGCGCGGGGAGTTCTAATCAAACCACGCTTAAGTAAAGACGTGTAAAAGCAATTAGTGTTGTTCGGGGGTGCCTTTGATTCTTTGTTTTAAGAAAATACTGGGCTTTCGTTAAAGAATTTAAGAATCTGTTGGGGTTAGCGGCCTATAGCAGAAATTACCGAATGATTGGGATTTGTACTTTTTAACCGAAATAGCGGCCATTACCAATATGTATCGTTCAACCTGAAAAAGGGGTTATGGTTCCTAAACATAGAAGGGCGATCCACTTCTCGAACACGAAGTAAACATCCACCTGTAAGTGTTTTATATTTTTTGTCCTTTCTTCGTTCGACCTGAATTCGGCAAGGAACAATAGCCTGTGCAAATCTTTGCAATCATCCAAGGTTGCGCAGTCACCGCCGATCTATTTTTAACTGTCCAAAAGTAACTTAAATTTAATTCTGGATGGATTGATGGAGAAACTTGTTTGAAATGGCTTGAATTTTTCGTGGAACGAATGCGACCTTCCAAAACCAAAAAAATTGTACTTGTGGTGGACAATCACAATTCACACAAATACTATCCGGCTTTAGAATATGCTACAGAACATTATCATGGTTTCAATTCCACCTCATACGAGTCATAGGCTACAGCCATTAGACTTGACCGTCTATGGACCTATTAAAAATATTTTGAGCAAGGGGTTAATATATATCCGAAACAGCATCCAGGGCGAATCATCAGTCAATATAAAGTAGCAAAATTATTTAGAGCAGCTTACCTAAAAGGCGGCAGTTTACAGAACGGTGTAAAAGGTTTTTGTTCTTCCGGTTTATGGCCTTTTAACCCTAATTTGTTTGGTGAAGAAGATTTTGCTCCATCGACGATATATGATACTGATGAATCCAATAACAAGGCTACGGACCCCATCCTAAAGGCGATCTGCTCCTCATTATCTTCGAAAACTGTTCCAGGAAAAAACAACGATCAGACAAATCTTCCAGCAACAAAGTTACCAACCCTAAAAGCTGTTCCACATTTAAATATAGATTCAGCGGCTTCTCAGCCTTCGTATTTTTCTGATTCAGCTTAAACTTGCCCTGCAACAACCCTAAAAGCTATTCCAGGTCCGAGTAATGTTCAGATAGATTCAACCGAATCTGGGTCTTCGTATTATTCTCAGTCAGATGGTTGGTCCTCTTCTGATGAAGAGCCATTAGATAAAAAACGCAGAGTACTGATTTTAGAACGTCAAAATGAAACACCTGAAAAACCTAATGACATAAATGCTTCTACTCAAAAAGTGGCATCCTACTATACACCCGATCTTGCGAGCCCATTATCTGTTATTGCTCCGAAAAAACTGACAGGAAGCAAAAGTTGGGAAAAGCTGAAATACTGACCGGCACTCCAATTAAGTTGGAACAATTAGAGAAGTATCTTAATAGTGACAAACAGAAACCAACAAAAATCAAGAAAATGCAGAAAGATATATCTCTAGGGTAATTGAGAAACCACAACATAACTGCCAAGTATGTGGAGAAGCATATGGAGAAGTTCCAGAGAGGCGCGGAAGGCTGTCAGAAATATGGATCATGTATGAAATTTGTCAAAACTAGTCACACGAGGTCTGCTCTTCTTATGAGGGACAGGAATATTATAAATGTAATTTCTGTCAATCAGTTTAGAATGGCCCCCTTTGCCCTTAAGCACTGTCCGCTTTGAACGGCCAACCCGGGCAAAACGGACTTTTGCAATATTTTTGATTGATGTTCAGTTTAACAACGACTTAAGATTGTTTGCTCTTATTATCTTAAAACAATGTTCAACTATTTCTTTTGTTATATAGCAAATGTGTTTTTTTTGTAATTTTTTAAATTAAGTGGTTCTCTTTGCTCGGATGTCTCCTACATATATTATATTAATGCAGATCTTTTGTCTATTACTATTATTTTAGTCCGTACGAATAGTGAATCTACTTGTTAAACTTTTTTGTGTATTTAGTGCTATTTGGTTTGTATTAGACACGCAATTAGTGTCAGTGAACGAGAACACATATCTGAAAGTCGTTTTATTTGGTAAGTTTTTAATTTTTTTAAATTTTATTCCTTATAATAAACCAGCACTTTTTTTTAAATTGGAATTTTATATTTAGACCGGAAACATAACATACTTGTACTATTTATTGAAAGACCATTGAAAATTTATTTCTGCAAGTCAGAATCAACTTATTTCAACTTAATTCAATAAAACACTAATTTGTCTATTTAATTGTACTAAATTCATAAACTTTTAACATTTTTTATATTTTAAGAAATTAATTTAATTTTTGTGTAAGTTCTTTTAATTTAATCTAGTATTTTGTAAAATCTTTAATATTTAATTTTATTAGTGAAGGAAGTATTATAATATTATATAAATATCTAAATAGATAATGAAACTGTAAAAAAGACATACAATGTTTTTATATTAGCCCATTATAGTTCGGTATGCTATTCATATTGCAACTTCATTTTAATGCTTTTTTATTACCTATCATATAAAATGTTCTTCGATTTTTTTATGATAATGTGGCGTCAAAAATATATCTCTAAAAGTAAATTAGCCAAAAATTACTATTTTTTTCCACAAATATTTGATTGTTTTAAGATTTAACACAACAAAACTCATTTACCATTTCTTATGTTATCTAAACGATTTATCTAATCCAAATCTTTGAACAATAGTTTATATTTAGTATTATTCTAAGAGTAAATCATTATTTAGAGATATTCAAGTGCTATTGCGTACATAAGAGAGTAGTAGGTACAGATCATTACTTGTTATTATTATTTCAATTAAGTTTTTGTACTATTTATCAGAGAATACTTCTGGTGTATCAACTAAGGATTAAAATATCTTTTATGCGTTTGATTTAAAAAAATTTCTTACTTGTACATTTCCCACTTTTTAATTATAGTAAGCCGTACCTTTACGTATCCCACAAATTATGCTTCAAAATTTCCTTAACATTGAGTATATAAATTGATATAATTAAAATTTACTATCTACATCGAAAGTACGATACACATGTTGTCAGGTTTTGTTGGCATTCCACGCCTAATAAACAAAATTTTTTAATTTGTCGCGGAGCCCCCCCCCCCCC
>JAHWXV010114043.1:0-7500 GCA_024586415.1 Phrixothrix hirtus
TGACAAAAACCGTATCACTGAGCGAACCTCACACGCGGCGGGCGAGTTGATAGTCTTAAACATTTTGAAAGCACAGCACAGAACCGTACAGGTTAGCTACGGAGCTGAAACTGAGCACAGTTGTTCCCGAGACATGCCGGTACACGACTCACGCGCTCAATGCGGTATGTGCGCGTGTGTCTACAACAAAACGGACCTTACTTAAAAAACACGCCTCGTTCATATAGAAGATATTGTAATTTTTAATTAAACCAATTATAAATTACGGTACACATCGATAAAACTTTCAAACTGCATTTCATTCAACAATATCTATTGTGTTTACATCTTTTTAATCATCTTAAGCTTTTATCGTTTTAAATACCTGCCAACATAACAAGTCACGTTTGACAACCCTGTTGTCCCTCAGAACCTATACTGTATTTTCAGTTTGACTTTGACAATAAATATCATAATGTTTAATATATGGCAATACCTCAGTGTTGAAATTAATTATTAAATTTTATTGGATAAAAGACTTAATTGATTACAGATAAGCTATCAGGAAGCATTTCAAATAATACACAAACCCTTTAAAAGTATAAATATGATCATAACTTACAGACTAAAGAGGAATTTAAATAAATGTACTCAAAAACCAGTCAATATTACAAAATATAGAGGTTCTTAAAGGCTGCCCAACAAATATTGAATTTTTACATATATAGAAAGAATTTAGCTCTATATACGAATATTTAGATAATATTTTGATTATGTGTCGTGTTTCCCTTTGTTTTATGAATATAAACGTATTATCTTCAATGCGGGTATTCAATATTATTTTAATTTCTGTTTGAGTATTTTAATATAAAAGTAAAATAACTTTAATATTTTTAAAAGATTACAATTCATTTTTAGATTTTGTATTTGAAAATTATTTGTATATAATCTGTTGTTTACAATTTTTTTATATTGTCGTTATAAGCGATTTGTTTTAAGTTAACTACTTATACTACATATTTGATAATATACTAGAAGTACCTAGATTCAGTTAGTATTGACTTGCTATTAATTTTGACACAATTTTTGCCACCAAAAATGAGGGAACCCTTCTCTATCAGGGCGGGTTAAGTATTTATACATTAATAATAGAAAGCGCTAAATAAAGATATCACTTATAATATGGCACGTTAAAATTAAGTAAAATGAATGTCACAAAATTTATGAACAATACCAGAAAGCTAATTAAAGCTATAATGTACACGTTTCAACCAATAAAGAATAGAACGTTTTATACAAAATAAAGAATTTGAGAGAATTAATCTGTGAAGTAGACAATCAACACAAGTAGGGTCAATTTAAGTTCAATAACTTCAAGTTAATGTCTGTGTGAGATAATCGTGAATAAAATATTTTAGAAATTGGTACGTAAGTCTCCATTTATACGGTATATTTCAAAAAAATTAAGTTTAAATATTTCATTAGAATGCCAAAGCCAAAAGTGTACCTTGTTTCTAATATGCTTGTTTCGATAAAACAGTTTGTCTTTGTTGTGTGATATGTCGAATGTATGTATGTTGCTTGAAAGATTTTTTAAACCACTGAAGCGTTTGGCCTACATAAGAGGCACTGCAATTAAAAAAATTGATATTATAAATTATACCTGCTTTATATATCAATGGTGTAGGTTTGAAATACCCTTTTTACTGAATTTAATATCTGATAATACAATTTTGGGGCAGTCAGATGTTCAAGATTTACTAGCATTTAGACTGATATGATTAATAAATGGAATTTTCCTTAATCGTATTTGTTGATTTTGTTATGTTAACGTTCATTGTAAACAGAAACTAATTTGTTTTAATGTGTTGCTTGAGCCTATTTAATTTTTTAAACTATGAGATACGAAAAGTAGCATTTTCTCTCAGTCCGTATTAAGCCTGCAACAAACAAAGTTTTACAGAGATGTGCAATAAATTATTAATGTAGGCAACGGGATACAACCTCTGTTTATAAAATGGATTTCCTAACATTTATCGTGGGAAGATGGACGAGCCGTCATTTATTATCTCTAATTACCATCGTTAACATATGAATTTAGGACATCTTACAGTTACACCATAGTTTAGTTTCTGAGTTTATTTGAGACATTCCTATCTAAAACCAACCGTCAAAATTTGTAGCTGCATGTTTTACTGTGTCCAGATATCTTAATATAAATATCCCATATGGTCAACGTTTCGAAAAATTCTATTTAGCAATATTTTCTCTACCTTGAATTTATTTCAATTATAATTTTATGAAAAAAAATTTTAAAAGTTAAAACGCTATCCAATATTTCGTGTATAAAGGAATATTTTATGCTACGTCTTACTGGAATTATTTGAATTACACAAAGTACTTTCGCTAACGGTCGAATTTTAATATTGCTTTAAGTTTTAATATGAAAAATTGTAATTTTATTTTTACAAAATCTGTCAAAAATACAACTTAAAATAAACATGAGTTTGCAACAGAGAACATCTCACTCTTTCCAGGATTCCTGGTTGTGCTCGAATTGATACTTGTTAAACTATACTCTTCAAATAACTTCGAAGAAAAATGTCAAAAGACGTTAGGCCAAGATACCTAGATCGCCATGCCACACGATCATCTTGTTGCATGCATCTGTCGTTAAAATTTGGATTTAGATGTTGGCTTATGGCAAACGAAAGTGTGCGTAAACCAAATTTAATGTCTCTTGTTTAAGGAGGCATTTTCTAAAAATTCAGGTAAAGTATGCACATAGAAGTTGTGATAAGTTCCCTATTGTGATGTTGTGCGGCGTGTAGTGAAATAGCATGAGAATATTTTGTGTATCTACTTTGAATTTCGAAAAAATTCAATAATAAAGAGACTAATTTGAAAATATTGGTGATAGTTAGAGTAGAACATATCTTGAAACGATTCATTTGCGTACAAATGTTCCTTAAGACTTTTCGATTATTTTTGGCCATCTTTGAAATATTTTACACTTTTTTAACACTTTGTATATAATAAAAGTAACTTTTTCAAACAGTTTAAATATAACAAATACGATTCTTTATTTTAGAACTAGTTTTCAATATTATATAATCGTTACTGCTTAATAAACTTTTTTTGACGTAAGCAAAGGTGCTCTAAGAATTAGTATATAACCTAAATGCTAAATTGTAGATTATTTTACCTTATTATTCTATCTAAATTATTTATAAACCAATTGTCTGATTAAGATCAAACAGATCGAAACACCGCAGTTATAAAGCAAATCACCTAATATAATACAAGTTAATTAAATAGAATATTATTCTAATTTAAATTAAATAATTTAGCCTGGTTGTAATTCTAGAAACAGTAACTTGTTAAATTGAGCTTTAACGTGTTGGGAATTAATTTTAATTTATTTTGTATGCTCCTGATTTATACTTAATTGTCAAACGTATTTTGTAGTCCTGATCATTGTGGCCTTGTATCGTAATCACGTTCTTAAATTTTGGGCAAATAAAATAATAAATTATTTAGTGACACCCTGTATATCAGAATATATACTTATAATTGCGAGCATATTTGGAAATACCTCGGCGATATTGCAATTATTATAACGTAAAATTAAATATTCAGAAGTATGATTAATCTAAGTCAAAATAACGGTTTTAATTCTTTCATGTTTTAAAATAAAAATTAATTGAGACTTCCATAGAATACAAAGTAACAAAGCTGGGATAAAACATATTACGTCATAAAATATGCAAGCATGCCTAACCTTCTAAAAATAGTTATCAAAAATTCCCGCTTTACTTCTCCCCTTCCGAAAGAAATGTATCTGAAGTAAATGGAAGCTAGACACTGCAAGAGTAAACAGCGCTCCCGTTTTCTTGTGTAATTAAATACACCCATACTTATAAAAGGGGCCGTGCTCCGGTTCTTAGTAGAAAAATTAGAAGATAAAGGAGTTACCCAATTTTAAATTTTTTTAGTGAACGAGTTTGTGGAAATTAGATATTTAACGCCTTAAGGCGGATCGTATTTGGGGTCAATCATCATCTTACCATGTTCTTGCTCTATGAAATGGTTAGGGATAAATTGGGACGTACAAGCAAGGTACGAAATCACCTAGAACCAGAAGTGTCGGCACTGTTCTCTCTCTTTCATTTGAAAACTTCCGTCTCTGGACTTCAAGTAAGTGACTTTCTTTTACTGTAAATTCACCACCATGCAGTCTGCAAGCTTTATTGTTTATCTCAGATTCTGCAACAGACCTCTTATCATAAAAACTCTACTAGAGTGGCATTTCGGTCAAGTTAAGAATAGACATTGAGATACTTTTGTAAATATTATTTCGAATCTTTAATAAATTTAACTTTTAGTAAGTTACAGCCACGATTTTTTTGGCTGAGTTTAATGTTCAGTTTAGATTAAGTATAAACTGGAGGTCCCTGAACTTAGTTATTAATCAAAAATGTTTGAATTACCGTTTTATCTATGTTCTTTTAACGGAATTAATTTCTTTGTAGTGAATTGTACTTTTATATTACAAACTATTCATTATAGCGATTTACTGAAATCAGATTTTATTATTTCCTAATTATAAGGACCTTAGAATAAGTAACCATTCTTTTCTTCCAGCAAATTACTAGAAATAATTTAAAGTAAGTATAACAAATTGTGAGTCTACCATTGACCTAATCGCGGGATGCACCCAGTGGCGTACTAGTCAACATCCATCTAGTAAGTATTTCACGGCTTTCTCGTAATACGGTTTAAGGAACTGAAGTCTCCGTTCTCCTTTCCTCCCTTTATAAGCCTAACGTTCTCCTAACGAAGTGGTGCCCTGCAAATACGACTTTCCCTCTGTTACTACAACAACGTTCTTGTACTTAGCTAAGTTATCTTAATATTAAACTTGAACTACTCCACTGTGTGCTTTCCGGCGCAACATTGCTAGTTCAGGAAATACATCATCTGCACACTTAGGGTCGCAAAACGTTTTTTTATTTAAGCGAAAATTAATAATTTTTAGTCGAACAGCCGCCGTAATAAATTGCTACATATAACCGCACAAATTAAAATTTACTTTAAGTTTAGATAATCACTCAAAAATTCAAAGAAATGAACTCAGAGATTATGTTTAGCCGAAATTTTAGAATAGCTTGGTTTGTTTCCAGTAAAATCAATAAACGTATTTATTTTCAATTATTGATATACTAAATAAGAATGAAAATATAAACTTATGTAGAATTTTTAACTAATTCCTAATTTAGTAGAAGTGTTTGTAATAAATTAGGTTAACTCGCGCTTATTGTTTTTAATGAAAAAAATCCTTTGTGTAAATAATTTTTTGTACTTATAATGGGTGCGGGATAATTCTTTGTTTAAATTCTATAACCTAATACTACAAAGGTCTTAAAAAATAATTATGTATTGCTCATCTAAAGGGATTCTTGTTTACTGACAACTAAAGTTAAAACTAACCACCTACTTTTTATTCCATTATAAAATAATTATGCATGTCTGTTTTACTATTTCGTCTATCATCGAGTGGTTGATTGCTTCCCAGTGGCAATAACTTGTAATACTTTCAGATAGCATTGGCAAGTTGTGTCCTGTTATTTATTTGATTTTCATCCCAGCTTAGTTTTAGGTTTCCTAAATATTTCTATTTTTTAAATATAATGTTAGAAATGCTTTAGTATTTCATTGTTTCATTTATTAAATTAAATTAAGATTTTTCTAGTTAATATAAATTTTTGATTTTACAAAATATAGATTTAAAGGTTAAAAGTTATTGCTTTCATTTATTTTTAAACATCATACACGTTTATAATCCACTCCAAGTGTATAACAAGTATATAGATAACGTTCTCCGTAGTTTCATGCGTCCCTATAATATATTCTTCGAATAAAATACGTTCGAAAATAGAATTCAAGCGTGTGAAGATGTCTTGTCTCGTCCCAAAGGTTGGTACTGGTTTTATTTTACTTAGAACTCATCTAGGATGATACAGATCAGAATTCACATTCCTTCAAGAACTGTTAATACTTACTCTGTTCTTTTCACATTCTTTTCGTTCATACGCCAAATTCTGGCTCTCGTCTTTGATAATTCTAAGCCATGACTTCATTAAGCTTCTATATAAAATTCTGCTGCTAACAGTCAAACCGAAGATGCTTAGTCTTCTACGCAGCAGCCGAGTTGATATCTGTTGTCTTTCTCTAATTATCTTTTTTCAGCTGGAGAGTTCCTTAGCCTATATTTTCTCACTTTTCGGGGTCGATGCTTGCAAGGGCTAGCGATCGACTCTATTTTCGCTCCTGGACGGTCTAGAAAGACTATAATCGTGATAGTCCTGGTTCAACATGAAGCATAATTCGTATTATAAAACTATGATTAAGTTATTTGTTACTCGAGGTATTCTTTTACTCAAATTTTTGTATTCGAATCTTTCCTTTGTGCACAAAAATCGCTATGCGTAAAGGTTTTATTCAAATTCAATTTGCTACTTAAAAGATTAGTCTATATAAATTCATTTGTACATAATGTTAACTACGCGTCATTTTAATTAACGATTACCATAATATGATTTATCTTGCACGTGTAGCGTTCACGGTATATAAAAATGTAGGTTAAACCGTTAACTATCGTTAGAATACAAATTTGATTAAATTATTTTATACGGATGTTCGTCATAAAGTATTTAAGTGCAATGTTTGCTTTATTGAAATAATATAAGTTAACATACATTGTGAAGGAGGAATCAAGTTTTTCGGTTAACTATATAATTTTTTTATTTAATTTATGGAGTTTTGCGTTTAGTAAGCTCTATAGGATTACTTTGGGTTAACTCAAAATAATCTTTTATAGCTAAACAAATTAAACACTCGTCGATACTTTCTATTTAAGATTAATATATATTCAGTACGCGTATGTACATTGATGACTTCCCTAAATACAATTATACAAAAATTTATTAACACTACTTAAATAAGTACTTATTATATCTACCTTTCATACCTGTATCAAACCACGCTTTGTGATATGTGGTCGGTATTACTATTCTTCAACTCATTAACTCAATGTGACCCATGTCACCCAAAATATTATCTTTTGTTTCAATTTGAATTTAGAATGAAATAATTCCATGCTTATTTTCTATAATTCTGTCTTATATATTTAAACGTTCGACGTACTGCAACTTTGAGCAATAAGTCCAATAACTCATTATACTTTCACCGTATAAGGATCTCTCTAAGTTATCCTACTTTATATTTTAGTTGTGAAGAACAGCGTGGCGCCAAACAAGCAATTTTACTCCTTTCAGTACTTATATTTAACGAATCTTAATTATATTTCACCCTTTAATTCTAGACGTTGCTGTATCGACCTACCCTAGGCTTCATAATTCCTTAAATATATCCTGGTATACCTAAATTTATTTAGGGCGATCTATTTTATTTTTAGATCTTGCCGTAGCGGTTGGTAGTTATTTAGTATCTCTTTAGTAA
>JAHWXV010114043.1:10000-12401 GCA_024586415.1 Phrixothrix hirtus
ACTTTTAAAATTGTTCCATTTTCCGAACTTGCTTATTTTAAATTGAACACCCTGTATATTATAGAATGTTTGGATTACATTTCATATTTTAAACTGACTGTGCATCATTCTTCCTACTTTAGATTTACCGCTTTCAAATAAATCAGATTTTTTGTAAAAAATCATATTAGCAATGCCCAAGAAAACAACAACAACACGAATCAATTTCTAAATACTCTGTGGTGTAAGAGTTTTTGCGATGAATTTTTCAAGGTTCAATACTATTAGAAAATAATCAGCATTTTACAATATACGCATTGGCAGGTGCCAAGATCGTAAATAAATTGTTTTAAATTGTTTTAAATTATTAGATATTTTATATAATAATGGTACTATATAATTTTTAGAAAAGTGGTTTTAGTACATTTATAGATGTCCAACAAGTTAACATTTTACAAATGTTATACTCTGCATATTATTCTGTAGCTGTGCAATTATCCCACTAAATTACCATCGAGCCTTAAGTATTGCGCAAAAAAAATATAGTTTCAAAAACTCGAACATTTTGCCTGAAGAAATTCATCTCTAAAAACTATCACTGTCAAAATTGCTCGACCCTTCGCGTCTTGCAATCTTGAGTGGCAGTTTCTTCATCGAATTGCTAGGCAACAAGTTCTCGTAGAAATTATATTTTATCCAACACAGTCATAGGCTTTTATGTAATTCTTTTCGTTAAATACTATGCAAAGGGTCTTTTAATTAGCACGCCTCAATTTTGACAGTTGATTGTGGTTATGTTTAAGTTAGCACCGCTGTCATTTAGTCATAGCTGCAATTTATTTATGGAGAAGTACACAATTCAACAACACATCTAAACTGTGAAAATTGTTATCACAAATCGCAAATGTTCGCCAGACTTACTTGACAGATTTTATTGTCGACAAAATCGTCCTATGGAGAAAGAAATTTAGCGATTAATGCAAAATTCGAGCAAACTGGTTCAGTTGTTGATGTACGTCGCCGCAACGTTTGGTAGAACGAGAATATTATTGCTGTTGCAAGAAGTGTCCATAACACACGAAACCTCTGTTTTTCATTGTTCACAAGAGGTTGACCGTTACGCAATTATAATTTGGCGAATTATACAGAATACTTCGGCCTTCATCCAGACAAGGTGCAATTGACGCAAAAACTACAGCTATGGCCAGATTTTCGCTAACTGGAATCTAGAGCAGCTGGAATTAATTCAATTTTGCTAAAAAAATCATCAGCAACGAATCATATTTTGAGCTTTTGACTTCGTAAACAACTAAAATTGTCGGATCTGGAATGATGCCCATCTATAATAGTTGTATTCACAAAAACTCACTGTTTGGTGTATATTTTGGCCGAGTGGGATAACCAATGTTTTGGCTAGAATTGGATGTTATGTATATAGACGACATGTGGTTCCAGAAGATAGTACTACATGCCACACAGCGGGTGTCACAATGGGGTTATTAAGTTAAAAATTTGGAGGCCGCGCTATTTTGAGAAGCTGTTATACTAATTAGCCACCAAGCTCGTCTGATTTAACGCCCTTAGACTTTTTGTGTAGGGATATTTCAAATTTTTGGTCTATACCAATAAACCAGCAACAATTAGTGACCTAGAGAACAGTATAATTCAAAGCCAACCCAATTTATGCCGAAAAGTTACGGCAAATTGAGTTTCTCTGAGCGATTGCTGCAAACGAAACTGTGTAGGTCATTTCAAGGATGGTAAAAAAATTGACACTAGATTTATTTCAATTTGTAATAAAGATTTCCGCCATACCTTATATAAAACTATTTTTATTCAATTTTATAGACCAGACGCTCTTATTGGGCGAGTCATTATTTAAATTTTCAATATATAATTAACCATCTTCAATAATCTATAGAAATGTACAGAATGCTTTGCTAGAAATCAAAAGTTGAATATTATTAATTGAAAATATTAAGTTGTGAAAATTTTATGTTTACATAATCGTAAAGCTGTTATACCAACAAATAACTTATTCTTATACAGTTTTCCAATATTTTACAAAATAAGGAAGTTACAAGCTGTGCAATGGAAAATCAACAGTCCGGAATATAGGCGAAACAAAAATTTACGAAGATAACACACGTTTTAGGTAGACAACGAGAAAGGGATATTCAAATTTATACATTGGTATATATTTTTCTGAATAATTTTCCAATATAGTGAGTTTTAAATAAAAATCTGTGAACAGTCAATGGCTAAGTCGAAAGGAAAGTGTTTGCAACAAAAACTTACTTCGTTTCTTATATCTCATTTGTATATGTGATAATGGAGGTTTAGCGGTACCTGAATGTATTATTTTTATAACCTATATATATATATATATATATATATATATATATATATATATATATATATA
>JAHWXV010114094.1:0-13302 GCA_024586415.1 Phrixothrix hirtus
GATTACCA
Organism: Phrixothrix hirtus; assembly: GCA_024586415.1. Taxonomy (NCBI): domain Eukaryota; kingdom Metazoa; phylum Arthropoda; class Insecta; order Coleoptera; family Phengodidae; genus Phrixothrix; species Phrixothrix hirtus. The sequence goes on from JAHWXV010114094.1 coordinate 9, forward strand.
AGTGCAAAGTATAAAAAATTCGGGTCGTGAGTGTATTTCACGAGTTGTATACAGAATACCGCACCCAACAAAATACCAGAATAATTAACCGAGGTAATTGCTGCCATCTCAGGTAGAAAAGTCAACACTGTAACCGAGAAAACTTTAAATTGCAACAATCAATGTAAACCGAGAGGATTCCGTAACGCAACCAACAGGAGATATTCTTGAAGATTATCACAGTAAGGGAAATTAAACATGGAATATGTAATACAGAGTAGACGTCAAGCATCTCCTAAAGAAAAGGGGCCGCATACTGAACAAACTTAATAACCTGAGGTCCTTCCCTTTGTAGCCAATATAGATACCCGTCGAAGCTGTTGTTTCTACGATATCCACTTCGACGTGGATATTTCTAGAGGTCTCATCACTAGAGAAAATGGTACTATCAAATCAAAAACAAAAGAACGAGTGTGGGTGGCAAGGTACTTAATTATAGTTGTGCGGGTAAAACGCTAGAATAATTTGCTATCAGAATAGAATTTTTAAAAGCATTGCTTGGAAAATCTTAAATAGTTGCTGAAACTTTAAAGCTTAAACTTCTACTTAGCAGGGTGACGTTTTGCAAACAATTTAGGGAAAAATAACGCTAACATCTTGATTTTACTAACAAAATGCTTTTCATCAACGAGGAAAGATTTACTCGCGATAGCGCTAATGATTTTCTAATAATTGTTTGTGCCCTAATAGCGATGCGTATCCTATCTTCGAAACATGGCACCAAACAAAAGTGTCTTTTGATGTGTAGCATGGTATACTTGGGGACTACTCGGTAGATTTGAAAGATCAACTTGATTTCCTACAAAGCATTCTAACGGAATTGTTCTGTAATGTATTTTACTAAGTAAGAAGAGAAATGTGGTGAAGTTAAATCTAAAATTAATGCACATGACCTTTAACGGTCTGGAATACTTCATACAACCTTTGCACATTCTAAGTACGAAAAGAATCTGTGTTAGAGATTAACATTCCAAACTTGGTGTGTATAATAAAATTGTTTTTATTTTTGAAATATACATATGAACAGCTTTACCTACCAGTTTCATTTAAAAACGTTTCTAAAATGTAAATAGAAAATTAAGTTTGCTATATCATGCTTTATATTAATTTTATTTTAAATTAAATAATTACGCTTTCCTTTGTGTTCTCATTAAGTATTGTTTTATATTAATTAATTTAATTATAATTAATTTTAATGTAGTAGGTGCTACATATTATTGTATAAATGCTTACTTCTTATCTGCGCACAACACGGGCCGCCTCCTACAATCTTTGGACAGACAATGGTTACGTTATTTTAGAATGAAAACGTTTTGTGCCATTCCTAATTATCTATACTTTCTTGGCAAAGTTATATGGGTACAAAACCAACCCGGCTTTTGTTTACCGGAAAATGATCCTGGCCCGCCGATGGGGATGATTCGAAATAAATTTCTATTGTTACGCCGCACTAGCTGCTTCGGGGGTAATCTTTCTTTAAAATTTGAGGAAATCCGTTAACTCCTACTGCAAGTAAAAGCAAACCATCCGCCCATTGCTCTCTCAGGTATTGGGTGGAATCTATATCTTTTTAAGGTCGGTGCAGTTGTACTTTAATACAAGTAACAACCGCTGGTGGCCGAGATCATCCTGTAACAAAGTATACCGATATCTACGCCATCTTAGTTCGGATAAGATGACGTAGGCGCACCAAATTTATTTAATTTAAATTCTCACTGAACAATGTTTATTAATTTTTTTTTCAAATTCAATCTTTTGATGAAACTTGGTGTATTTAGATACTCCTTTTAATCTAAGGAATTCTTTAACCTTATTTAAGCATGAAACATCCCACAATTATTCATTGCAAATACGATTACAGAAGTCTGCATTCTTGGCAAATGCATACCAATAACATAATTTACAGTACAAGTTTAATTATAATTAACCCCTGTACGTACAGCTGTTATTTTGTGATTAAACGTTAATGTAATATGAATACTACGTTTCAAGCTTGTCGCATGAAATCGGCATTTCACACTTGTGTGGTTTAGCTCACGCACCAAGTTTAACCTAAAACTGTAGATGTTTTACCAATTATAGTGCTTAAAATTAAAAGGTTAGAAGAATTGTTACAATACATAAATTATTTACTATTTGTACAACGTAGCGAGCTTCACTTAGTCAAAGTTTTATCAATCTCCTATTGCATTGATAATAAAATGTTTAATTGAATATTTCAGCGCCTACCGCGTTCTCGCATTCGAGAAGCACGTTTTTTCGTGAAAACAGAACTTGCAGCGCTATGTAGTCAGTGACCATAACTGTGATGTATTTTACCTTATTGTCAAATGTTACAATTACAGTTCACTTTATTAATTACTTTCTTTAAATCCCGATGAGTGCATAGGCCATTTTATTTCAGCAGTGACTCACGTTCGCGATATAAATTAGTCCAGTTTCAGATTTGTGATGACGTTTGCGACCAGATTTAGGATTCAGCAGTAACGTACGCTTCTAAATTCGACTTTTTTTAAACCGTCTGACGTCCTTACCTTATTTTAATATTTGAGATTATTGGTCGTACGAGTTATGCGCGATGAACTCGTCCATAGTCATTAATCCACTCCCACTTCCCTAACGGAAATGCAGGGGCATTTTACAGCATTCTAAAAATTTCCCCTTATAGTATTCTATGCCAAATCTGGTATATTCTATTTAGTATCATTTACTTAGTTAGTAAATGTAAAGTGGGGCCAGTTTTTCTAATTTGAGGGTTCATATTTATTAATATTCCATTCGGCTACAACATTTATATTTATATGTTAATTATTCTCTCAATTGTTTATGAATTCCATTTTGCATTCGAAGGTAAAATTCGTTAAACAATTATATTATTGAACCTTTAATTTAATATTATCTGATTACTAAATTTAACAATTTTATTTTATTTCCGTTCGTCTTACTGACGTAGGTAACGTGAATTGCATCATTCTGACCATATATCTGTTCAGATATTATAATATTAAGTTTCAATTTTGATTTTCCTATGCAATGCGCTTAATCTTTCGTGCACGAGTAAGCACCTTACGTTTTGTATCTACATCCGTTTGATTCGAATCTATCGTAGCCTATTCCATCTGTTTGTTGTTCACACCGGAGTCTAGAAATTTATAAGAGCTAATTGATTGCATTTATATAAGAACAAATCTGCTCAATTATTTAAAATATGGAACTGTAATTTATTTTTCCATATTTTATTAAAGTAAATAGATTGCGTTTGATTACCTCGAACTTTTGTTATTGAAACAAATTGTTGTTAGCATTATAATGCAGGATAAATTACTTCTGGCAATAGATCACTTCCGTAATGACAAAAGGATATTGATGGATACGCAATAACTCAACTTGTTAACCAAGTCAGAGGTGAAATTTCAAGCAATGAGGAAAGGAAGATTGGATAGGTATTTGTGGTGAAACGAGTGATAGCGGTTCATTGCTCTGGCTAGGGCTTATATTTGTCATACATTTTAGTTTATTTATTTATTTATGATACAAGTTAGCGCCTTGTTCAACAAAAAATGTAAAAATCAGTGGGCTGCTTAAATTCGTTCCCAAATTTTTTTCACCTTCAGAGCGCCTACACATGAACACTTCTCTATTCAGTCAATTATTTAGAGCTGATGGGACACTGGGGTTGCTAACCAAAGTATGCCCTTCCGACATTATACCTTTATTAATAACGACTAAAGGTGATACATAGAAACAGGCGGTAATAACTATAATGATGATTTTAGCTATCCAGAGTCTGGCAGCGAGTGATGTATGATTAATATACATTAGTTTCTTCCAGCGTAATTTTATGGTATTTTAAGGTATAACTTTCCACGTGGACTATCTCCCTCCCCACCAGCAAGGAAAAAAGAGAGAACGTTAGTAGGTGAGAGCGGAGGAATTCTAAATATCCCCAAACTAAACCGACTTCTGCGGAAAGGGGTAAGTAGGCAGCTGAATTATCTTAGGATTCAGGGAGAAAATATTTGCGCAGAGAGCGTCAAATAAAATTGTAGGGATAGAACAAGTAATATGTTTGAGCACCACGCCTTCACATTCACAGATACCTCACAGAGCAAGACCTGTAAAAGAAATACACTTACGGCGCTCCCCGTGTGTTCTAAAGGCCAAATATACGTAGGTAACACTCAATAGTAATGTTAAACAAAACAAATTACCAAAATCAAAATTATAAACCTCATGGTTAACATATTTAATTGGAGATGCAAGTTGTCATGCAAACTTCTGATTGTACTTCGTAACTAGTATAAATGGTATTTGAATAATTAATTCAGAGAGTTAAATAGGCTTTAAATCAAAATTAAACGCAAAAGATACATCCCAAAGTTGGAACAAGTTTGGAACACCATTAATATGTGCAGCATCCCCCACAATTGGTTTACTTAGCACTTATTCAACTAAATCCAAGATAATCTTACGATCTGAGACCACTATATCAGTACTGAGGAATCAAAAGATTAAATTCTCTTTAATTTGCTATAGCGCCTTTGTAAAGATACAATTAAAGTCATATGCCCACAAAACTATGCAAGAATTAATGAATACAGAAATAATAATGTTTTCCAATGAATTATTTTAATGCAGCAAGGAGATTGAAGCAGGCGTTGGGACCATACTTCAAGCACTCTAACTGCTCAGAAAATATGGATATTTACAACTATCTGAAACATTTATTAAATAAAATACTATTGCAGCAGGAGTGGCCCTTAGGTAGTAACAAAACTATAATTTTAGCTTTATCTGTACCAAATTCCTTTATGATAAATGTATTGAAGTTTAAAATGTTTGTAAGTACCCCTCTAAAATGCTTGCAAATTATAATAAATTAGTTTAGCTGACTGTGTTTATATTTATGCAGAGCTTCACAAATTAATAGCTTACTTAAAAGTCGGACAACATAAGACAATGCAGTTCAAACAAATTTAAAATATCATTTATCTGCACTACGTACGTCGGTAAAATGCAACATTGCTAATAAAGCAGTTTCAGCTGCAGCAATTACCTGTAACTTTTAACTCAATTAATTGCCGCACCAACAACAATTAAACTGGAAGTCACTAATTTAGAAACTGTAGATTAGAAAGGTCTGATTGCTCTTTAAAATTGAAAGATCTGTTAACTGACATTTGCAGATGGACCTTATTATAGGCGGTATATTAAAAGCAGAATTCGTGAATATTCAGTATTGATCTAATATTAGTTGTCGGTCCCAAACCATCCAATATTTAATTTGGGAAATTCGCTGAAGATAATTTCGTTAAATTCTTGGGACAATAAATTAAAGTGCCAATCTCTCTAAATTAAACGGTTATTAAATTAGACTAAACGTAATTAAATGAAGTTATTTTTGATTTCAACCGTTTTTATGCCTGTATCTTGTGGAATACATAACTTATCGAACATTAAATTAACGTTGCTTATTTTATAATTATTCGAATAGTGTCAACATTAAATTAGAAGTCATGCATTTATAAGAAATATTCTATTTAACAACATTTCAAATCGGGTTAGACCATTTAGTCGACTGCGTTTACTAAATATCAACATACTTATTGCGTTGAAAAGTTTTCTCTAGATTTTCACATGTGCAAATATTTCCTCATGTGATTGCATAAAAAACCAATTTTCTCAAGTACCTTCGGGACGTTTCTTATCATATTTGACGAACACTTAGCAAGGCTAAGGGGATTGTATCGATTATATTAGATCGAGTTGAAATTTGTAAATTAAAAAGTTGGACGAGTAGTTTGAGGTCGCATGTTTCGTTTACTTAACCTGCCTTTTATAAATTGATTTGAAGGAAAGATTAATGAAGCTTTCCAGTGGCAATCTCATACACCTGTAAATCTGAAAGGATTATATGAAAGTATTTTTCATGTAAATTGATTTACCATAATAATCACACCTAAGCATTGGAAGTATCACGGTTCCCTATGATACTCAATTATTTTAATTATAAACTTATGCAAAATCCTTTTTTATGACATTAATTACAACTAACTTATTATATACATTATATTTTGTTTTTAAGTTTAATAGATTTCAATATTTTGTCTGATCGTATCTCGAAGTTGGAATAAAAAATTAGTTTTCATACACTTGTAAAATAAATTTTGTTTACTTCTATTACAGAATATAGATTCAAGGATTTACGTTCATATTTTCCTTGACTGGAGCTCAGTTTTAAGGTTTGTAATTTATGTAGGCGGTTGTGACTTCCATCAAATCTTTTTCCCTGCCGAACATGGCTTGGATTGATATATCAATAATCTAGAATTATGATGAGCTACATCTATTTTCATAAAAGTGAACCCTCACAAAATAAACATGAATTATTTGATTTTAGTAATTTGTTACTTTTATTCGTTATCTGTCAAAATAACCGCATTGCTTACATTACAATGGCATAAACCGCATGGATATAAATTGAAATTCTATTGAATAAAATGCAAAAGAATAAAAAAGCTAGTTTTATAAATTTTAAAACACTGTTAATTATGGTTGCTTCCGTAGATCAGTAGTTAGGAGCACGCTCACAAAAGCTTTGTTTTGTTATAACAGGTAAAATATAAACTGCATAATATAACATGGATGGTTTGTTTCACGGACAATGATGTGCTTTAAAGTGCGCATAGCTAAGTAGAGTGTAAAAATTCATCGTTATTACAATCTAGAGTTCGAATTCTGTTGTACTACATACGGAACGTTTGACTGACTGTGAGGTATCTACGACGGACTGCTCTAACGAAACGTAGCTTAACCAGATAGATCAGCTCTAATTGCTGCCGTAGTTTAGAATTTTCTAGGAGTAAGAAGTAGTTGATTCTCACTAAATAAGTTAATCTTAGATAGAATTGCAAAATTGGGATGATAGAAAAAGGTACAAATCTCTATCCAATACAGCGAATTCAAAATGAATAATCTAACATGTACGTTTCTCAAACCACCTATTATAAGTTGCTACATTTAGTTTTAAGTTATTTCCATTTAAACTACTAAGAGTCTCGGCAAGTTGTTGAAAGCTAACGTATCAGTAATACCCATAAGGTATAATCAAAAGGAAGACGCAAAAAAGGTAAGGACTACAAGAAGTTGAAACATACAGGGTATCTCAAAGATAAGGTACGTTACGTTAACAGCAGATATATCCTGTTATGCACGATAAAAGCGTTCTTCAACCATATGTCTAAGTTTCATAGTTTACGGAATACTTACGTCTCTGCTTTCAACTTAGTGTACTGTATCTTACAATAAGCGACTGGCTGACTGCCCGTAGTAACAGAATTTAACAGACATTTAATATCCATTCAGTTTCTTAGAAAACTTTCGGTAAAATCAGTAACTGGAAGTACTTCTAGCATTAACCATGAATAAAATAACTATGAAACTGAAAGTCCTAGATGAATGAAAATTTATATTTGCGGTCGTAACTACTTTTGCACGCTAAATCAATAATTTGGTTAAAATCGAATAACCGGAAGTACAACTTTATTTCTATTTATTCGCCATCTATTTCTATATTTTTAGGTATTTTCCGAATTTTGAGTTTTTCGCGATTTTCTCGAAACTGGCTATAACAATTTTTTTTAAAACTTATTGCATTTCTTACCCATTTAATGACCTTTCATATAGTTTAGGCTGTTTCTCAAAAACTTTTCCGTAAATCGAGTAACTAGAAGTACCTTCACCGAAAACTCTAAATAAAATAACTACGAAACTAAAAGTCATAGTTAAATAAAAATTTATATTTGTATGCTAAATCAAAAATTTGGTTAGAATCGATTAATCGGTAGTTCCACTTTATTTCTGTCATTTTTAGATATTTTCGGACTGTTTGGTTTTCGCGATTTTCATGAAATCAGCTATAACTATTTTTTTAAAACTTAGTACTTGTCTTAGCTACTTAATTCTCTTTTACATGAACTAGGCAGTTTCTCTAATAGATTTTCAAAAATAGAATAAACGAAAGTACTATTTAAAGTGTTAATTGTGAACAAAAGATCTCTAAAACTAAACATCATATAAAAGTGAAATTCTATAATCAAGTTTTTTATCTTCCGTACATGATAGGTATTTAGAGGAATTTAGTTAAAATCTAATGACCGGAAGTACCACTATACTTATACGATTTTTAAGTCTTTTTGCGATTTTCTCAAAAACAGCTTTTTTTAAAATACGCTACGGTTATTACGTCTTTAATGCCCTTTTACGTGAACTTAACTGTTTCTCTGAAAAAAGGTGTTGAAATAAGTTATCAGAGAGAATTTCTGGATTTAAACAGCCTTTCATGTTTCTAGTAACTTGCATACGTAAGAGAAGATCTTGTGTTGTCTCACAACAGAATGTTTTACACTTATGTTGTTGTTAAGTTTATAATAGTACTAACTCCCATGGTAAGCGTTGTTAATATATTCTGATGCAGGGTAATTAACAGGAGAATGAATTTTGTAGAGGGCGGATAAACCGGCCTTAAGTGTACTAAAGAAAATTGTAGCTAATAATATACGATTAGGAAACACGATTTTCTAGTGTGGACTACGTGATACTTTGACGCAATACCAAAGCTTCGCCAATTTTTGCAAGAGGATTCGTTAGTGCAAAAGAATATCGACGTGCGGGGGCGTAATCTGTTAACGAAGCTTCAATTAATCAAAACATGAAAATCAGTTATGGATATTCATAGCCTTTTAGACCTAAAATACTTTTAAATTAGAAAATTATGGTCAATCTACTATAATAAATGTAAAAGAACAATTCTATTCATTGTTAAGCAAATGCAAAAAAATTTCTGTATATTGTCTACTTTGTTACAGAAGTATTTATTACAGTAATGCGCCAATATGTATACTTTATTAAAACGGTGGTAAAAATCTCTTCAACTGCAAAAACAAGCAGAAGTCAACTGACGCTAAGCTAATGATGCATGTAGTTCTATAGTTCTTTTGGTCGTCATTTTTTAACTATGGATTGCTTCCTTTTACAATATTTGTTTATTTCAGGTAGATTTCCATAGAGTTTGGAAACAAGCAAGAATCCTCTGTATTCATAAACTTAAAGATACAATTTATCCCATTTGTCCTTTGTGCTATCCAGGTAAGTTTTTACACAATTTGACAGATAGAACGTTAATTTTACACCTTAAGCACTCCAAGGAACTTGGAGCAATTGAGCAATTCAGAATCTTGTATCCCTCTATAATCAGCAAGATGTACATTGCCTTATGTTACTTGAGACATCAAAATGCATTTAATGTGTCATGGCCAACCATAATCTTCAAGAGCGTGCAAGATCGCTCAATTCCTAACATTCTATCATTTTTAGCTAACATATACTTGTCTAACCAATATGGTCAACATGATGGCTGGTGTTTGTACTGTGAACGGTGACTGATAAGATCCATCTTAGGTTCCATCTCACTGAATATAATCGCTGATGATTAGTTTAAGAATGATGAGACTAGTTTTCAGAAAATCTCCAATGAGTACATTTTGGCCCAAGTGTTCGACGACAATCAGGTTGCTGCGTTACTTGCACGTACTATTAGGTTGCTTAAAAATCTTTGGCCTTCCAAATGGGATATTTATTCGAAACACGCTTTAGAATGCGAATTACCATTTTCCTCAAAGGAAACTGCTAGCTTAACTGTGACTAGTCATCGAGGACCCGTTTATATACTTAACAGAACTCCCTCTAACTAAAATTCCTTTTAGGGATTGTGTTCGTTACATGGGCAGAATCATCAATAAAAATTGCTTTGATCTAAGAATGTGCAGCACATACGGAAAGAAGTTAAGGAGATGTCTGGAGCTGCAGGGAAGAACTGGAATATTTCAGTCCATCGTGTGAGTCGTTTTCAATGTAATTTTAGTTTAAATTATTACATGTAGCACAGAGATTTAGAGGGATAAATGCTGTCGCCCAAATTTCGTTAAAACATTGGGTATTATTCGACAATTTTAACTGTAATTTGGTTGCACCTAAATTTGTATGATTTTTTGCCACCTGTGCGTTTGACTATAGAGGAATATGAATATAGTTAGTGTTTGTTTTATAATAAAATATTCCCTGCAAAACATTGGATTATCTACCATCCCACCCTAAAGCCTGTATTACAACACATCTTTATGCTTGGTCCCCTTCTTATAATTAACGTTATTTAATGAGGTATGATCAACCAAGTGTTTACTGGATGCTGCTCATAAGATGATACGCCAAAATTAGCCTTTTTTAACTGTTTATAAAGTCTTCCGATGAATATTACTCGTTTTGATGCTTTAGCGTTTGTAGTTCTTCAAGTACTTGATAGCATTTGCAATCAGTTGTGTGTTGTCCGAAACGAATCCGTCGGCCTCTTATGTAATTTTGAAATCTTGTCATAGCAGTTTCTTCAGCTGTAACATTTTACAATAGAATACTTATCCCTGGAAACGGAAAATTAATTTTGGTAATCAATTTCACGACAATTCCGAAATATGGCAGGCGATGGTAAGACATATGGAAAAGCAGCAACAAGGGAAGTTAGGGGAATATTACCCTTTCATAGATCTGTACGGAAATGGTTTTACTTAATAGTAATGATATGGCGTTGATTTCGGTGTATGGACACTTTTATCATCTTTTTTGTCGGTTTTGCCTTTACAACATGAATGATGATTGATGATACCTTCCCTCACGTTGTCTATGATTGAGCGTTACCTAGAGAAATTGTAGAAACACCTTTTGTAAAGGACTTAGATTGTCGGAACTCGGCTGGCTTCTACAGCATAATTTCCTGCGTAATCACAAATTGTGTTTCATGTATTATGAGTTTGCCACGAATGCAATGCGAGATTATAAACTTAACTCCCTGGGCATCTTTACCTTCATGCTGTGATTTTTCTCTCATATTTGGTTGATGCATGACTCTCAACAACGTTAACTCAGATTGTTTCTTGTGGGTGTTTATTTGTATAGTCCTTTATTGGCTTATTCCTTCGTGTAACTTATTTTTAGCTTACATTTATTTAATCTCAATCATTTTAATATACTGACTGAATCAGTTAGCTCGTTACTTTGGGAATCACGGTATTGTTTGCTTGTTTGTTAGATATTAGGTTTTATTTGACAATCTGTAGAAATTACATAGGTACTATACTTTTGCGCAATTTAAAATTCTCTATCTGTTTATTATACTTTGTAATACTTTTTATTTTACTTCTTACGGAAGTATACGTTATATTGCTTAAGGTTGTCTTAGTTAGGTTTAGCTCATTATTTTGGCGAATTGATCACACTTTGGTAATCTCAACTTCAGTATTTTTTGTTATATTTTCTCAAGTTTAGATTGAGTATTAATTTTAAGCTTTAGTATTGTATAATTTTCCGATTACTTTTTTTGACAATGGGTTCTTAATATCGTTTAAATTCAAACAGTTTGACATAATTTAATATAGGGCAATCAGCAAAATTTAGAAAAGCTTTTGCCAAATTATTGCAATAGAGCATACAATGCGCGCTCCATCATAAATGTGCTCACATTCTTTAATATATTGGCTAACTTATTTCCTTGCCATTTTTATGTTTTGGTTAATTTAATGGTACACTTTACATATCTGTACGTTAATCGTCTTTAACACTTTAAATGCCGAGGATAACAACTATTTGTTGTTCTTCTAAAGGCATTGGTGACTTACTATTAGATGAAGAAAGCCAGCGCACATGCCTGAAATAATAACTATAGCGTTACTGCGAAAGTGTTTGCGAATGCTGTTATGATGCAGTGATAAAATAAATGTATTTGCATACATTTATTATGACGTTTGTATTTGAATATATGCGTAAACTAAATTATTTAAGTATGTTGGTGGAGCGTTGCAATTAATAAAAGGTTTTGTTAGGGCTATCAAATAAAAAATTATTGTACCTAAAACCAATGTTAGTGTGTCCTCTAGTAGCAAATAAAGTTACAAAATTCATGAAATTGGCCAAGTAAACAATTTAATTCATTACAATATCCGAGACTTTACTCTCAATTTTCATGAATAATTTTAAGGAATGCAAATTTTGATTAAAACAATCTATAGGCAAAAAGTTTTATAAACAGTTCTATAAAAGTATTTCTGTTGAATAAGTAATTTTTATTTGTGATTAACAAGTCTTTTCAAACGTCAATTAAGAATAGAAGGGATTAGCGATATCTCCAAGATTATTTAATCAAACTTTACCCAACCAGCAGGACAGACTGGGTCAACAAAGTGTCGAGTCAGTCTTCCTTTATTACATAAGTTCTGCATCCAGGAATCTCGTTTATCTTGTTAGTTAAATTTACAATTACCCTATTTGTTTTCAACAACGAAAATACTTAGAATTGGATGGTAAGTAAATCTTAGTTATTTACTAGATTTAACCTAAGGTGTTTAAATGTCAATAAAGTTGACGGTCGTTTTAAAACGGATTTTGAGGGTATGTAGAAGATTATCTTGCACTCTTTTGTTTTTTAACTTGATTTAAACTTTTCAACTTTTAACAGTTTTAAAGGCATCCGCCTTTTTAGGAAACGAGTTATCAATTTCTATGCACTTATAACATGGAAACGATAAAATGAACATTTAAGTTAAAGGTCTTTGGAAGATGCATTAAAATTTTTTTTAGGGGTTCTATCAGGATGCAATTTACCTATCGCTTTTGGCAAGTTGTGCTACTAGGATTCATCATGTTAAAACTGCTTATAAAAGGAATCAACATTTGTGATGATCTATATTGAAAAAATTTTTTTTCTATAAATCTGGGCTTAAAACGTCCTCTTTTAATGAAGGAAATAACAACTTCAGTCAAATAGTACTGAATTCTCCTTAGGAGCTTTTAAAAGGAAATCATATCTAAATTATTCGATAAAATATGTGCTGCACATAGGCAATAGCATTTTCTGCATAGCTATATTTATAGTAGTGTTTCAAAAATAACTTTGTGGAGGTTAATGTATGCATAAACAAATTATTAAGAATGAATGAAAAATGTAGGATTCGATTTTATAGTAAGACATCCATTTTTACTGCTAGTTCCCCGACCTTTGGTATTACAATTATGCCATTGTCAGGATATTAACGTTTTTACTACTAAATTTTAATGAATTTAATTTCCCAATTTGAGTTTGTTGAATATAGGTTATAAATAAAAAAGTCCAAATTTCTCAAATAAATTTCTTTTTAATTTCGACCGGTTT
>JAHWXV010114116.1:0-20664 GCA_024586415.1 Phrixothrix hirtus
CAATGACTACGAAAATGGTTTATTATTAAAATGGGTCGCGTTGTCAGCGAGGATCATTTTCGGTTTTTCAATTTCAATAATATGTTTCTCTAAATACTTGGTTGTAGTAGCCGTATTACACGAACAGCAAGGATACAATTGCACACATTTTGTAAAAACATCTAAAACAACCAGTATGTACGGTATCTATTGCTTGGCACTAAATTAGGTAAAAAATCGATTACTACGAGGTCTAGCAAGTTATCAACCACTACACTACAAAATAGGCTGTAATTAACATAGTTTCTATACCTTTCTAGACAAGAAAGTGAATATTTGCTAACTTTTCTTTTTATACAATTTATATCGTTCTTTAATACTTCATTTTCTTTTAACATAAACAATACCTTTCATATATCCAAATGTCTTACAGGGTGTCTCCAATTGTTTTGAATAAGGTATCGTTTGGTATTGAATAACCTTTTTAATATACTTGATTTTTGACACAATCATCAATACGTATTAAATCTGGATCTCTTTGTTGTTCCTTCAAATACTAAATGGGAAAAGTAGCTTCTTTTTCCTTGAATTGTTGTAAATGTACTGCCACTTCGTTCTGTCTGTGTATTCTCAGCTCTATAACAACTCAAACAATCGGCCGTTAAACGTTTTGAATCTGAAATATATTCAACTTCAAATTGATACGCTTGTAAAGAGCAAGTGCGATTATTAATATTCCGCGTTGTATTCAACGATCTTAGCGTAGCATGTTCAGTCTAGTAAACAAATTTGACATCTGCAAGATGAGACCTATTAGATCTATTAATTGCGAATACTACAGCTGACATCACTTATTTTGGGACTGTATAGTTTCTGAATTACCCTCGAGGAAAAACGAGTGGGGACCTCTTCTCCCCCTTATACTTGTAGTAATTCCGCAGCGACCGCAAAGTCAGACGCATTCGTGCAGTCGAACCGAGCATGTTTCAAACATAAATTCATGTGAAATTCCTTCTTAATTAGACGAAACGTCAAATCATGTTTCAAATTCCATCACCATCTAACACCTTTCTCTAACAAATCCATCACGATACCTAGCTTGTTAAATAAATGGGGAAACATTTTATATAATAGTTAATTGCACCTAAAAATCTCTGTAGCATCTTTAAATTGCGTGGACGTAGTAAGTTCTTAATTTCTTCTATTCTTTGTTGGTCTATCGTGACTGCAAAAATATTTAATTCAAATCCTAAATATTTCACTTCTTCAAAAAATTTTATTTCACTACAATAAACTTCAGACCACTCATATTTAATTCATTCATTATAGTTTCTAACCGTTGATAATGATATTCTATCGAAGCACTAAATGTTAAAATATTATCGACGTAATGTAGAGAAAAGTTATTGTATTTATTTAAAATAGCTTCCATTGCCGTTATCAATGCAGTACAAATAGTATTGAATTCATTAAGCTGGTATACAGCTCCACTGACATTAAAACCTGTGTATTTCCATGACTTGTGATGTAGTGGTATCAGTCAGAAGGAGTTCTTTAGGACTAGTTTCGTAAATATCCTATAATATCTAAATTTACTCAAAATAGCTTCCATCCTTAAAGGCACCTGAGACTTCGGAATTAACCTCTTACTTAATTTTTTGGTATATAAACAGATACGCAGGTCATTATCTCACTTCTTTGCCACGACGCGACGGTAGGATTAATGCAAGCAGTTTTAGCCGTTTCTATAATTCCTTCTATAAACATTCTATTTAATTTCAGTTGTACTGTTTGTCTATACCAGGGGTGGCCAAATTTTGTATATATAGGATCGACTTTTTTTCTGAAAATTTTGTAGCGATCTGCTATAATTACTAAACAATTCTAGAAACGCTACCTGAGCTACCGAGTTAAACAACTGTTTGTTTCTGAGAGTTACGATTACCTTACGGTTGCGCTTTAAGGTTGTCTCATGTCATCTATGATCAATTAACAATCAGTCCGCGATGAACAAGTCGATCGCGATCGACTTTTTTGGTCATACCTGCCCTATGCGCATGAGGTATTGGGTACATATTTACATTATAGTATTCATGCTGTATGACTTGAACGCAGTGCACATATTCTTCCCCTATTCTTGGGACCAGTTAAACAGTTCTTAATTCTTTCCCAGCTATTTCCTGAGTGCAAACTTGGGGCAATCTATGGTTTCTTCTATTTCCGTACCTTTTTCAGATCCACCATATTAACAGATGTTTTGCAACTTGCTACGATACTCATGATTTTGATGTCTTCTATGTGAAGATACTGTATCTGAAAAGATGCGTTAAAGCGAGTTATCAGCGAAAATCTCGGAGTTGAACAACGTTTTTCTCATTCAGTATTATGGATGAGTCATCATTCTAATTATTTTAACAATTTGCATGCGTTATTTACAAATAGATACACTTTTTGTTTAAACTGATAAATTAATTATGTTCTTACATTAAAATTCAATTATGAAGCTTTAGTGTATATATATATATATATATATATACTTATATATATATGGGAAAGTAATTAATATCACTGACTTCAAAGTATAATTAAAAGTACGTAAGGAAAAGGTGTGTTGTCTCACACTGGATTTTTATAATTTATACGCATTTGTTTTTTAGTTGTAAGGACACTATTAAATGTTATACTAAACTTACTCTAAATTAGTTTAGCTTTGTTATATAAAGAGAAAGGCAAAATGTAGTGCGGTTTAACTTATATGAACAAATTGAAGTATGGCAGTTGTGATAAAGCAACGAGATTACCAAATTTGACCATTTTTCCAGATTCTGTGAAAAATATCAATACAACCCTGAACAATTTATATTTGTTAAATTCATTCTGGATGCTGAGGAAAGGTTTACTGAAAATTCATATAAGTTTTACCAACAGAGTAGTGTTTAAAACTACTCTCGATTTTCATAGAGAGAAGTTGAATATGATTGGATTTGTAAAGCAATGTAATATAATTTAATAACCTAATATAATTAGTTAAATAATATGGAATCACGTATGCGGCTTTAATTTCTCTAACAATATTAAATAAAAGTCTTTCATCTAGTCAATACTTCTATAGAAGCACGTATAAGGTTTACTTGAAATGTAATTTCAAAATTAAAATTAATCAAAATATTCTTTATGCTTAATTGCATAGAAATGATTATAGAATAAAAAATGTATCTAGTTCAGTTCCTTTAAAACTATTTCAAACATTTATATAAACCTTATTACAACGTGCGTGACTAAACACTGTTTTCGATACCTAACTAAATAGTTTTGACATATCTGTAAATCTGCCAGAATCATAATATTAGAGTGAAGAATAGAAGATTTATTTGTTTTAGTAAAGTAGCTCTGATTACTGCATGACCAGGTTTCTTATCATTTTCTGTTTATTATTAAATTATTAAGTAGAATTAGAAAGTTGTTTTTAATTTAGAAATACATTGTATTAAAACCTTATACATCAATAGCTGATATCGATTAAAAAAAAACATTAATGGAAGTTATATACTAATCAAAGGGTTCTTCTCAAATTTACACATTTTTATAAAACTTTAGCGATTTGTATAAAAATGCACGGTAAAGCTTTACTGAGTAAAGAAAATTTCATTGGCTTCATAAAATATCTGAAGGCCTTTTAGTCCAACTGTGGAGCACAGTAAAATTGCACGCGACGAGCTTTTTATCGTCGCACAAAAAGATTAAAGCGTAAAACTTCTTTCTTTCTAAATGCTGATTTTAACCTAGAATTAAAGAAATAGTAAATAAAGCTGAGACCAAGAACAAAATTTAGCATTTACTAAATTTTGTCAATAGTAAAAACCATTTTAACCTAATTAGAGGTATATACTATTCAAACGTATACCTTGAATGTTAAAAAGAAGTCATTTTACGGAGGGCAATTTCATTTTATACCCATTTATTTGCTCATAACAGATATATTTTTTCTTGAATATAATTTTGGCAATTTGTAAAATATGCGTTTTGGTTAAAATTGAACCGTACCTCCTAAATATCTAACATCCATCACTTCATTCATTTAAATTTGTGATTCAGACGAATGCTATTTTTCTACACTTAAATATTAATTTTTTGCTTACTTTTATTTATTATACAGGTATGGTGTTAAAAGAGTTTAATCCTTTTTAATTTACACAAGTTTCCTAATTATTAATTTACTAAATTTCCTAAATAGCAAGATGCAAATGTAATAGGAAATCTCACCATCACCTAGGTCAATCGCTTTTGTATCTGAGAAATAAGCGCACTAATTAAGTGCCTATCATTCATTATCTATGGGACTGTTGTAACAGAAAATTTTTAAAATAAATACAATCTCGTCCAAAAAATCTTAATATATGCCTATATTTCTTTTTAGTTTAAATTTGCATGGAAAATACAACAAGAAAATCAATTTCAAGTAGTGCTCTTATATATCTCTGATATCGGTCAAAAACAAGTACGAACTAAATAAATATTCAAAACATATGAAGGTCTTGGAAAAATACTTCTTCTCCGTTCGGCGAGTAACAAAACTGGTAGGTAACAGTGTAGATAAACCTAAAATCTCTGTAAAAAAATAACTAAATTAAAGCTAGTGGTCATTATGATCTGTTTCAAAACGAAAACACAGAAGAAGCTTAGGAATATCTCAAAAAAAGACAATAGCCAATTACTCCGAAATATTCTAGTTAACTAAAACATTATTATAAAATGTAATTGACCAAACTAGTAGTAGCAAACTCACTTTACTTTTGGCCTTTAAAATAGTGATGCTGGTATTATCGAAACAGAAGCGAACAACCTGGCCCTGGAAAATTAGGTACCGGTGCCCGGCACCTGGGCTCTGATAAAATTGGCACAGCAGAACTCGGCACTGGGGTAACTAGGCGCAGGGATAACTCGGCACAAGGCGAGACGACACCGGAATAAATCCGCGTCTGGACAACTTTGTTACAAATGATTGTACTGAGGACAACAACCCACATAGAAGGTTTCACAATGCACAATACTTTTTAAAATTATTTAATATTAATTTACGTTGTAATTATTTGAAATGCTTTTAATGTTGAATCTGTATATGTAGATATAAATGGTAATTAATTTTTTTCATATTTCTCTGAGAAAGTAGTGACTAGTTTAGTTTAATGTCATTCGAAAAAGATATTGAAATCCGAGATGGGCAACTTTTTCAGCATGCGGGCTGCATTCGTAGACATTGTGAGTCGAACACATTGTCATGTTCTACCGGAACGTTCCTATATTTCCTTTTATTTTTTTAAATTTTATGATCTGAAATGAAATATTAAGTTAACAATAAGTATTTTATTTAAGGTTCCATACTTAAATAAATTACGAATTCTATTTTCTGTATTTATTTTTAAAACCTTCTTGTTACGCCACTGCGAGGATAACATTTATAAAAGTACATTTTAATATAAAATACGTTTTGATTTACTTTAAAACAGGCCTTGATTTCTATTACATTTTTCTATACCGAATCGGTTATCGTTACACAATTTGCGAAGCCGCATGTATGTTTTAACATTCAAAATCTTAATGTGAAACAGAGAACGTCAAGTTTTATGTTTTTAGCGCTCCCATGTTTCCTTTCGCTTCCGCCTTTTTTAAAGGGGAAGAATGACAACTAGACTACTAAAATGCTCTAATATTTCGCTTTTTTTTTCTTTATTTAATTACCAAAGAAGATACGACAATAATTGTACAGCAATGTTGTCTGCCTTGCTTAATCATCAGGACTGCGACGTTTTCTCTTCTAGAGCTTGACTACCTTGACTCTAGGCAGCGTTGACGGCTATTTACCGGATCGACCCAGGACTAATTTTTATATATTTTATTAGTCATTGACTGTACCTATAATTTTCTTACCTGTGAAGTAAATTTTCTCATATTAATGTACAATCTGGAACCAACCTTTAATTGTTACTTTATTTTAACGTCTTGGAATTAAAGAAACATTTGGCTGTACAGTAGTTTAAATAATTTGCCAAAATCCAGTAGCAACTCGCATAATTTCCTCAATATCAAGTAATTTGTGAATTATATTGAGAAGTACCAACATCGAAACATCACTTTTAATTATTTAAGTACAAGGATATAAATACACTGATCGTTATGGACATGTTTTACTTTTGTAAACTAAAAAATACTGCTAAGCTTCTTATGAGATAGCAATTATTATAAACCGTTTAAAATTTCTAAACATTTAATTGTGAATTTTATGTTAGTCAACCTAATTCAAACATTAGGTACGTAAAAATTTGAATTGCATAAAGTGTACTTAACTCCAACAAGCTCGCAGCGGATAAAAGGTCATAAACTCACATATTTTAAACTAGGGTACTGACACCAATCTTGGACACTTTAAGAATTTCATTCAACGTATATGATAGCAGAAGGTCGACTAGCTTCTTTTTACAAGTTTTCTATGCACTGTGAATTTTGTTCTCATCACTTGGTTACTATAATGGTCGTAAAATTCACATTTTTAATTATTTTTTGAAAATATAATACATTTTTCTATACTGTGCAAGTACCCCAGTTATGAACACGTAATGTTTTGAAATTTCCTAATATAAACACTTGGATATCCTTGTGTGGACGTCATACAATTTTCGTTAAGTAACTGCCTGTTTTTAAAAATGCGTTTATTTATTGAACAATATAGAACAAATGAAAAAAATGTTATGTACAAAAACTATTTTTATACTTATATACTTAATACAGACGTATTATGGTAATATGGTAAGCCATAAAAGTTATTTTTATTGGTTGGAATCTCTGCCTGGATTTTCTGATTCCCCGATGGATCCTTCTAAATCTATAGTTATACCACAGGTATCGCAAACAAACTTGTCATCATCGGAATCAATTCCTTGCTTTTGAATATACGTTCTCGATATGCAAACTCTATGAGCTTTATTACTACATAAAATACACTTTAACCATTTCGCTTTTCTTTGAAAATAATGGTCACTCTTCCATTCTCATTTGCATTTGTAGCACTTGGAGTTCATTATATCGTCTTAAACGTCATTTTTCAAGTTGCTCCGCTTACCAACTTTAACAGCAACAGCGGCATTGTATCTCTTTCTATAGCTACTATGTTTTGCTTATCTTCTCTCTTTAGCTTTCTCATTTCTTTCTGTTCCTCCTTTTCTTTCTTAACCTTTTCCTTCTTTCCATGATACTTCTTCCACTCGTCTGATGTTACAACAAACAGTACTCTTTCCTTTGATTTACGTATGAGTGAAATGGAACCAAGAGGTTTAGAATAAAAAAAGTACGCATTTGAATAGAGATTCGTCTACAGGTGTAGGAATACCTTGTACAATTGTACTCGACCTATCATCCGGACTAAAATGACGATGCTCCTGGTCTGTTGTCTCGCTTTGAAAAGCTATATTTGACATATTTTTAGGGTTAAAATACAAATGTTCGTGGTACACACTCTCCTTTTGGGGAGTTATATGCGAATTGTTTTCTAGATTAAAACATAGATGTGCCTGTTCAATATTTTTATCCTGGGAAGTTGCATTGTACCCATTTTTAGAACTAAGGTGTAGATTTTCCTGTTCCATAGTTTCATTTTGTTGTGACGTCCCACATTTATTTCAAAATTTAGGACAGTTCATAACATTATGACGCTCCTGTGCACTATAAATGGTATCCTTTTAATACGAGATCAGACTGCAAATAAATCTTTGCTCGATTCTGCACCATCCCAGATGGGAGAAAGTTTAAATTGGCGAAGGGCAGATTCTGGTGTGTACGATTCTAAGAAAGATAAATAATAATCATGTGATGGGTTGAGTTGCCCAGGCTAACTGACTACTGAAGTACTGCCTATTGATTCACTAATATTTTTCTTTAAACACTTTGAGTAATCAACTTTGGTATGGTCAAAGGCAAAAATACCGCACACTCTAAATCCATTCTGTATTGTCGATTGTGGTATCCAATTTTCAATATTTTGTGTAAAATTGGGGAAACTTGGTGTCTTTGAAGGACGGCGTTATTATTTTCAACAATCCAATCTGTTATCAAATCTTTCGGACGAGCTTTTAAGGCACTCAGCACGACTACATCAAGAGGTTGAAGAACCTGTGTAGAATTTGGATAAAAAGCGATTACTATGCTCTCCTTTTCTCTTAAAAAATTACACAAGTGTATGGTTAAATGAGATTTGTGTCCGTCTAGGAGAAATATAACTGGGCGTTCAATGTTTTGCCCATATCAACCACGGTTCAAACACATTTGCCATGTACTCATAAAATGTTTCCCCAGTCATTCATCTTGAATCGGATTTACCTACACCCCAAACACTTGGATAACTCACAACGATTTCTGCAGTCTCTAATATGCAAAACCAGCATAGGAGGAGCAATAGTGCCAGCTGCCAATACAGTGAGCAAGGTAGTGAGGAATTCTTTCTCTGAAATTTTGCTAACGTCGTATATATTCTTTTCACATTTAGATGAAATTATACGACCGCTTTTGGAAAACACATGTAGAGCAGTTTCATCTGCATTAAATACTCGAGATCTGTTCTTTAAAATATCGCTGTAGTTATTCTGCTTTAAGTAATTACGAATTTCTTTAAACCAGTTTATGATATGCACTTCTTCTAGTTGATCCCGATAACCAGATAACTTTTCAGCAGTTTTTTTGGACCAATTCAGAATGCCGACACATAAAAGAGGAGAACCAGTTTTTGCCCAGTCTTCCACTCGTGAATGGTGTTTCTCTTTCCAGTTCTTTTATTAGCTTTTGAATTCTGTCAAATAAGCACTTCTTAGTAATTGAAAAGCCTATTCAAACGACATCCATTAGCCATGCAACAATTCCCTGCTTCTCGTCTCCAGATAATACTGTATGTGGACCAAATGAGCACTCTTCTGGACTTATTCCCTTCAATTTATTTCTGAGTGTAATCCTTGGGAGACCAAAGCGTTTATTAGCAGCTAAACAAGACATTCCCATTTTTATGTCGGCAATTGTACACTGTTTTCTTAGCGGGAGTCTTCCTTTACGGTTTACAGTCTTCTTTCCAACCATTCTAGATACAGAAATTTAAATAATATAGAATTCGTCATTTTTGGACATCAATATGCAGCAATAATGGACACCCCTGTCCATAACTTGATATACATAATTTTAGATAGTTCTTAAAGTACAGATCGTTGTAACATCTTGCATAGAGTCTATTTTTGCTTACATTGTCATATGGACAGTGATGTTCATCATTGAAGTTGTTAGAAAAAGTTAGCACCCTTTATGGACACATAACCTACCTTTATACCAATTACGAAATTTATACTTCTAGAACAACAAAAAGGTAGGTACATACCTTGTACAGAGAATAATAGGACTTCAAACAGATTCATTTATGTCTTACCACACACTTGCCTCATGTCGCATGATAGTAAACATACCCATTCCTTTATTATGATGCATGCAACACGTTTTAGTTGTTTCCACTGCTGGCAAGTTGTGTTTTTTTGTTGAAAATTAGCAGCAACTTAAATTATTAAATCTAAAATATTATTTAAGCGAATTAGAAACTTAATTTTAACAAATACAGCCTTAATTTAAGTACTTAAAAATTTAGGTGTCCACAGTTGATATAGTGTTCATAACAGGTGCCACAACCCTGGATTCGGTTGACAGAATTATGTCGTATGTTGTTCGTTTCGACACTATTCATAAGAATATTTTAATTATTTTAGACAACAACTGTTAATCGATGTTAATATTGCTATAAAACAAAGCAAGTCGAAATGTTGATATACCATTTCTTATCAGTTCCCTTAACTTTATTAAAGTTTTGTTCAAATTTGCTAGAAAAACACTGTAATTAACTATAAGATATATCTGTTTAAAAGGCACTTCCATATGAATACTACCAATATTTGGTTACTAAGTATTTGAAATGTTTAATAATAATGTTTACTGATCTTGCCGGAATAAATTATTTGTTTCCTGGTTATCCTATATTTTATTTCTTTATATTAAGTAGTTTTTCCACAGGGTTATTTAAATATTTTTAGTAGTTAAATTAGTGGAGACGGCTAATCAACCGCCAATCTTAAACATACTAAGTGTTCTACGTTATCTTCCTCTTTATCAATTTTTAAGCAACACTAGTATAGTTTTATACTCTTCTTGAAGTCCTAGGTATAACCCAAACTCACCATCAGCAGTAAAATAATTAAGACATCTTATTATTCACCATAGGCAGGAAGACAACGTGGCGCCCTTCAAATATTTTTTCCTCTTTTTCTTTTCCTCTTAATGAAAATACTTTGGATTGCAGTTACAACGACAATTACCTCCAACCAACGTTCACCGGCGTACAATAAGTTGTCCGGAGAACTTTAACAAGCTTTATGCAGACCTGCACTTTGACTATAATTTTCACATCCTTGCAATCCGATCCAAAGTTCTATACAACGTACGTGCGGCCTTGGTCCTTATAAAAAATTATTTAGTCAATTTATATGTAGGTTGCACGATTAACAAGTAGTTCTACGGAACGAAGTATATTTATAGCAAAGAAAGCTGTAACTGACATTGCGTGATTTAGATGAGCTTATTCGATATGCTTTCTATATAAATCTATTAAAAAATCGCTTAAGGGGCATTAATTGCTTTTTAAGGAATATATATATATTTACATTTATAAATAGAAATATTTAGAAGCAAAAAAATATATACAACATGATACGAATGTTATCAATACTATTCTTAAGTAGTTTACATGAGTGCGGGACGATAATTAGCTAGTCTCTGAAGAAATTGTGTTGCTATGGATTCAGTCTATATATCGTTGTAAACCTACAACTATTATTTGATTACACAATATAAAATTTACTCGTCAAAGTTTTTTGTTAGTAGCAGTTTCAAATAAACGTGTTTGTAGTGTGTTTCATAATGAGAAATATTGAACATTGCGTAGTCACTAAATGTTGCATAACAAAGAACTGATATGGACCGAAATCTTTGAAGAAATATAAAATGTATTAGGTGAAAGTACTCCATCCTATTCCATTATTAAGAACTGAGTGGCTGAATTTAAACTTGGTTTGCGACGACCTTTCGGTTGAATAACTCAATTTTTAACCTCTATGACTTAATATCGCCATAAGATATGTCTGCCTTGAACTAATTTCTAGTACAATTGGCCTTCAGCTAGCATATTTTCAGTCGGAGGTTTATGGGTGAATTCGAGTATGCTAGTTGTTACAGCTACTAAAGAGGGTAAAGATTCGACGGCAGTGTATGGCTACTTTTGAGTTTAGCTGTATATACTATTAATTCTGATATTTTACTCCTACCTGTATAACTAGGCAAATACTAGGTTACTAGTTGGACTCAAATAAACAAACATGCATTTTATACATATATTTACAACTATGTACAATACTTTGACATGTAAACCCAGTGTGTTATTGTGTGTATTTCATTTGTTTGTGTCATGCAATTTATATTGGTTGACATGAAGGATATATGGGGATTAGCAAGAGATAATGTGAATTAGTACTTATGATGTAAGTAGCTAATTCTATGTCGTAGGGTAGAAAGAGGAATTAAAAAACGTTCAAAGACTTTTTCATACTAATTTCAAGGGTACAATTATGTATGCGTGTTTAAAATGAGAAATGTTCAATTGCAAAAACACATCATCTTTGATGATTGTTGTGGTTGTAACTAATGGCGATTGAAAAACGTTCATATCCCATTGTTTATTGCAAAACTTGGATCGGGAGGGAAAAGTCCTATTGTAATCCGGAGGATCACACTAGGTCTAGAAGATTCTGCATAGACATTGGTCTAGAAATACGTTCATAGACTTACTCTCTGACAGTACTTCTTAATGAGGGATAACAAATTGGATCGGAAGCAATATTATAAAAGCAAGACTTTTGAGAACTAAAACTATTCTGAATTTTCCTGCTTGCAATTTAAATATATATACTACTTTCTTATCTTTTAACTGTACATTTCTAGATAAGGTTTATGATAATTTAATTAAATGTGAATATATATGCCATCTATACGTGGGGTTATGTTTTTATATATGGTTTGATTACAATTTTAGTTAAATATTACAGTTTTCTATTTAACAATATCAATTCATTTTATTCTTAAATGCTAGATGGCCCTAATGGTATTAGGTATTAATTAAATATTTTCAACTTTAAAATTATATGATTTCTAATTACATATGTATTTTAAATTGATATCTTATTATAATTTATTAATTCATTTATTATTAAAAAGGTTTTTATACTTTAATTTTACTTATTCTATAAATTAATTTCGTAGATAAATGACGTGTTACCAATTCTTATCTTTTTAATTAGTTACATGTATCAAGAATTTATATACATAAATTTGAAATATGATCATATAAATAACAATCATAATTGGAAACACGTGACAGGTTGTACAAGCATCCAATATGAACACCGCTCTGGACGACCAAGAAGTGGCACAACATTAAAAATGTTTAGAAAGGACGACTAAAATTGTTTGAAGTATCTAAATCTCTCAGCATTATAAAAGGACGGGTGTTCAATATTTTAAGTATCAAATTATGAAAAAAAAAGCTCTCCGCAAGATTGTTGTCGCCTCTACCAACTACATCAAAGACGATTTCGCGTGCAAATGTCACAAGATCGTTTGAACCGTTTTATGACAAATCTATGCTATTTTGAGAGTCAATTTCTTACCATTAACAAAATTCTGATCCATCGCTATACCCTTGGAACTATATTACAGTCTATGTAGTTGATTTAATCTGATTTCTCGGGTTCAAAAAGAATCATGGATCTTGAATCAGGTAGTAAGGTAATTATTTTAGTTTTGTGGGATAAAAAGCGATAAATTAGGAATACTGTACTTTAGACTAGAATATTCATCAAAAAACCAGGATTGAGTTCTACAAAACTAATTTTTTATTAGGATAAAGCACATGCTCATACCTAAATCGAAGCATCAAAGTATGGTTTATTTCCTCATCTAAGCCATTTCTCCGATTTGGCTCCCTTTGACTGTCATTTATTCCCTAACCTAAAGGTTGTTCTCGGCGGAAAATAATTTTCATCGGATGAAGAAGTGAAGACCGCTGTCGACGCTTATTTTGCAAAACTTGAGTGAAGCACCTTCCTTGATGGCATCAAAGCTATGACCGCTGGATAGAAATGCATTACATTGAAAAATAAAAGTGATTTGAAAATCAACAGACTGTCTTTCATTGTTAGGCTAAGCAATTATCGCCCCCTCGTACAAAATGTTATTATACTATATTTTTAAATAACTAAATATATTTAATTTATGTTGTGATAAGGTTGTCGGCTTAAGTATGCATGTATGTGTACATAGGTCGACACAAAATATCGGAATAAAGATGCTACTCATCGCTGGTTTAAATAGTTTTGAAATATAGCTTTTATAAATTCGAAGCACTAAATTAATTTGGACACTACTTTTTCATAGGAGTACCAAACATTTTAATAGCCATTAGATACTTTTACATATACGTATACGGATACATAATTAAAACATTAAAACATCGTTAACACTTTAATATTAAACAATCTTAGAAATCATTCTACATTGCAAAGCTTTCCAGATGTATTGCTGTCCATAGTGTAGTTGATTGTAACCAAGTTGCCTCGTCGCCGGGTGTGCCGGTTCCGAGTTGTCGAGTGCTAAATTTTCTAGAGGCGAGGTGTCATTTGCCAAGTTTCGCAGAACCTAGTTGTGTACCATATCGAAAATGCTCATGAATGTTTTTGATAAAAAGCAACACAAAACATTGCGGTTCTTTATTTTCCATAATATTTCCATTATTAAAATTGAATTCCCGAAAACGTTTTGATTTCCATCCAAGTCAAGAAAACGTTTTCCATAAACCTTTATGTTAATTTTATGTTGTAAAACAATTTGAGGATGCGTCCTATTTGGCGTGTAATGTAGTAATGAACTAAACGTAGTTTAAAAGAAATTATGGAAACATCTAAATATAAACTACTCACAAAAAAGCTGCATGCGTGTCACATAGAACTAAGCTAAACATATAAATGAAAGACTAACAAAAATTAGTTACTAGTTCTGATGCACCATGAATGGTTCTGAAGCTTGTCATTACTATAGAAAGGATATAGGACTTGGTTGTTACGAGAAGTTGTTTTTATATTCCCGGATTAGATGTGAAAACAAAAGACTAGAACAAGAACAAAAATTTATTTTTTCCAATATAGTTTCCTTGTCTTTGAATAAAAGTGTTACACAATTGCAATAATAACTTTAATCTATTATAAAAATATTCCTGTTTTGCCCACTAAATGGAATTCAACAGTTCCTAATTTTTATCCACCTTATAGCATTTTTCAGATTTTAAAACAGAAAATACTCGACTTCTACGAAATCAAGATCAGCAATGGCAGCTTTTGAAACTCTTGACTTGTGCACTGGTGCATTGTCGTGGAGCAACAGGACACCTTTTGTCAATTTACTTGTCTTTTCACTTTTATAGGCTCCCTTAGGTGATACATTAAGCTCGCATAATACTCTTCTGATACCGTGCTACCTTTATTCAGATAATCATTCATTAAAGTTCCCAAGAAATAGTTGCCATTACTTTTCCTGCAGAAGAAATAACTTCAAACATCTTGGAACCCTTAATATATCACTGCATCGATTCTTGTTTCGATTCAAAGTCGCCCTGATGCATCAGATTTCGTCTCCCGTGACAAATCCATTGATAAGGGAATCCGGTTCATTTTCGTAGAGCGTCAAAGGTTGTTCGCATATATTTATTCGGACACGCATAGGCGGCACTCGCCTCATTCCAAGGCGTCCGTGTAGAATTATGAAAATCGTGGTTTCTGAAACTCCTAATAATGCTGCTAATTGTCGTCTCTTTATTCTTGCATCACCCTTTTGTCAATAACATTCGAAGTAACCACGCCAGCAAGGCAGTCTGGACCGGGGTCATCATTCAGTGATCCTCCGTTATGTTTAAACAAATTTAACCATTAGCAAATAGTTGATTTGGAAAGAAAATCATCTTCACGTACAGCCAATATTTCTTCAAGAATTATTTTTGGGCTTTTACCGTGTTTTGTAAGGAATTTTATTCCCGCTCGGTATTCGATTTTAGTCATTTTGATATACGTGTTTTGGAACTTGTCATACATGTTACCAGGCATATATGATTAAAAAACATAATAATAGGAAATTGCATTCAAATTTAAGAACTGCCTAGCCCGGAAATAAAAACAACCCTTCGCAACGTGTTAGTTAGCTTAAGAAGGGTTATAGGTCCCTTCCCGTGCAAAAGTCAACCAGTATAGTTGGACCATCGGCGGCAACTCTATTTATGAATTGATACAATAGTTCGTATTATGCCTATCAGAAATCAAGGTTATTGATTGTAGGTTTTCGTAGATAAACTAAGGTTGTTGATCTTAAGATAGTGTCACGTTTTCTCCTATCTTGGTTAATCGTCATATCGATATTTATATTTTCTATATCAAAATATATCAGTGCAGACGTTTAATATTGCAACAAGAACGGTAATACGTAATTAAATACTAAATTTAAATAATTTTTAAATGATAAATTATTATACGTACTAAAATATAAATAACCCATGAAAGAATCCCTTAAATAAAACAAAATACAATTTAATTAAATATTTTAGAATCAATAGAAAAGATGTCATAATAACATATGATTGAAAATGTAAGTTAATTGTACTTTCATCACATGTCAACAAATGTAAATAAATACAAAAACTGAACAGGTATAGCCATCTAGTGGTAAAGGTACAATTGAACAGAACTAGAAAATAGAAATCTAATGAATTGTGAATTATTTAAGTTAAATTTATATAGCTATCTGCGCAGTAACATAATTTAATAGTTAAGGTAGTTTAGATAGATAGAAAGCTATAATGGTTTTTATAAAATTAAAATAGATGTCATTGTATACTTTCACCACATTACAATTTAATTCTCAGAAATTATATTTTATCAACAATTATGATAACTAAAGGACTATAAAAGCCAGCAACAAACACAAAACAATCAGAGACTTCACGACTCTCTCTCAACTGAACCATTGTCCTGCAAATTATACCTTCCATTAAATTTATTTTCTCGCCATTTACATTCTTGGATGTAACATTGCTGGACGACTTTCAGTGTGCTACGCTCATAGAAACCATAGTTCTCTGCTAACACTATAAGGACGTTTTCCGATAGTAATAATGGAGAATATGACAATCATAAAACATATCTAGAGACGTACAATGCTCCTGGACGTCTTCCGCTGCACTGTCCATTTCCCTAGAGGGCTCCGAGAGGATTGTATATACACCAAATGGGCGTTTTACACTTTGTGTAAATAGTTGGATAATGATACAAAGTAGGAAAGCATCTTGGACGACTTCTATTTGAATTAATACTTTGTAATCTACAAAAGGTATAACTAGTAAAGGATCCCTTGCTATTTATCCCATTATCTAAATTGTCGATCCACAAGTACACATTAACACTCACATGAATTATGCATGCAAACAAATATAACCTGAAACTTTACAATAACATCTTGTAGCATAGATTTATTATAGAGCATGAAATGCATGGCAAATTTGATGATGTTGAACCATAGAATTGTACATAGTATAGCATATAAGAACTGTACAGTGTAAATAATGAATTTAAAATACATGCATAAAAAGAATTATACTTTTGTTAAAATATAATTCAA
The DNA here is from genome assembly GCA_024586415.1 of Phrixothrix hirtus. Lineage (NCBI taxonomy): Eukaryota > Metazoa > Arthropoda > Insecta > Coleoptera > Phengodidae > Phrixothrix > Phrixothrix hirtus. The sequence continues at coordinate 16,822 of JAHWXV010114116.1, forward strand.
ATCTTAATGCCGAATAGTGTATTTCACATAAAATATAAATCGTACCATTGAATTGTAATGATACACAGACTGGTGAAAAACCTTTTAGCATTACCTTCTTAAATCAAGGCAGAGGATTATAAAGTAAATATTGAACCCCTTGAGACGTTTCATGCACTATGAGTTGAAACTACCGAGCTAGTCAAGCTTACAAAAACCAACTTGACTAAATACTTTAGGTCAGTCTCTCTAACCGGTATTAAGTACCAGAGTAGCGTGACAATAGAGCTAAACCTTAAATGGCAAAATTACTATTTAGACACTTCAAGAGTTCACTGAAAAGTAGAAGCAATAAAATTCGAAATCAAAAATAGTCATTTTTACACTTTTACAGAAGAGTTATGCAAACCTCTTTTAGAACAGTATGACATCAGAAAGCGGACCATATTAGAAAGTACAAGATTCCAATGCGTTACAAATTCATAATTCTTTCATTGAATAAGTTAATTTTATTGGTTTTACATTAAATAGTTGTGACTTCTATTCCTAATTTTTTTAGCATCATTAACATATTTCACTTTTTCTAACTGAGAAAAATTATCTTCAATTGGCTATGAAACAGTTAATTTTGATTATATATCCTAGGAATTAACTTACTCAACGTAGTTTAGATTTATTTGACTATACATTATTCAACAATATATGAGAATTTCTCAAATATACATTCTTTTCCATGGCACATCCATAATTGTAAATTGTACCTACCTCTTAAGTTTATAAAATTGACCTTAATTAATTTTAACCTTAAATAATTTTATAAAATAAATTTCTGACAATATGGAATACCACCTTAACATGTTGCATGCTAAGGAAGGACAACAGTTCACAAAAGAAGATATTTTATCTAACTATACTTGGGAAATATTCACATTTTCTAATACCGCTGAATTACTTGGCTAGTGTACAGATATTGCATTGCGCACATATACAGGGTACTATGAAAACGTTTAGATATTTAAGGAGAATATAGTACGATGGAAAGAGAGTAAAAAAATCTTAATAAACATGGGTCCGCAAATCAACCATTTTCGCGCTAACAGCGATTCTCGTGTTTATAAATTTTTTGTAGTTTTTAGCGTTTAGCGCTGCAGAACACGATTATCACAGATTTTCGCTATCTCTTCCTTGCATTTCGGTACATAATATACATCTTCTCAAGAAGGAAATCTGCATCCTTTTTAAAGAGCCCAGCTGTGCTCGAATTATTTGAAAACGTACAATTCGCTGCTGTAACACGACAAGATTATTTACAGATGTTGTGTACATTCAACTTTTTAAGTAACTCCAAATACAGAAGTCTAAGAGAGTTAGGTCAGGAGACTTAACAGCTCATGAAGTGGGGCCTCCTCGGCCTATTCATCTCCTGTGAAATGTTTGGTTCGGGTGGTCCCTAACAGCAAGCGTATGCATAGTACTAAACTGATATTGAAAGTTGTGGCTTTCTTAGATTTTTAAAAATTAAAATCTCTCTTATCTCAATAACGGTTGATCGTACTGTATGCCAGTTAATATATTTAAACATTTTTTTAACTCCGAGTATATGGCTTGAGATAGGATTTCTTGTTCCTCCTTGCTCCTTCGATTTTAATATTTGCAATTGACTGTATTGTAACTAGTGTTGCTGTGGTAATTAATACTATAACATTCGCAAAACTGTGTAACAGCATTGTTGTCTTCATACGTGTAGTTGCTGTTTGTTCTCCGAAACTTAACGATATTCTTACACTTTCGTGAATGCTCGGCCTGTTGCGCATTTCATTAAATTATCGTGAATACGCTAAAAAAAATCATTAGTGCTGTGGACAAGCCGGGAGTAAAAGTTCGTTTTTAGGTATTCTTAAACATAAAATTCTAATGGATTTAAATAGACTGATATGACTTAATTCTTATTCAATTTACAGGGTAAGCATTGTCTAGCAATTGTTTTTACACCCAATTAAAATATATTGGGGACTATCGCGAACTTTAGTTACTAAAGGTACATTCTCCAATAAAAACAGTTAATGTCTTACTAAAAAGTGTGGTTTTGCAGGCCTGTTAGGTATTCTGGTAGGAAGAATGTGTAATAATTAGAGGTTAGTTTTAGAACTCATTGCAAATACCATTATTAATTAACAGCTGTCACATCTATAAATAAAAATTTGTGGGACAACATCATTATCAAATTCCAGGTAAACTGATATTTCTTTGCTATAAAGGGACATGAAATTGTAAGCTAAAGAGTAACCTTTCTCAGTTCTCTACACTAAAACCTTTATTCTTGAATCTGCCCGATTCAATAAATACTTACTCACAACTAACAAAAACGTTTTCCAAAATTATTAAACGAAACTTGTGGACCTCCTCAGCGGTCTTCAATAGGTGTTAAGCCCAAATTCCACCACTAGCGGTTCCTGTAGACTGTAAGGACATTTTCCAAGAAATTCTACAACAGAGTTCCCCATTTCTTTGCTATCATAGCTCACAAACACCAATGGACTAGCTCCGACGTGTTTCGGCCATAAAACGTTTACCTACAAACAGTTCTTGGTACAAAGGCAAATCGTACCCTGAATATATAAAACTCGACCTACGTCCTTTTGTATATCGCGAACAACCACCTTACCATTAACAATAAATAACACTCACGAACATCATGCAATGCTTGCCACAAGATATCACACCCATTTTTCTCGAAATTGCATATTCATAGAATAAAATCTTAGATATAAGTTTCATGTGCATATAATGCATATAGATTTAAGTAGTGTATATAGAATTATATGTATATAAGACCCATCATACGCCTATGAAATAATTGTTTTGGAACACTATTATAATTTATTTGAATTGATAATTAAACGCATATAAAAATACAATTATGTTGGAATGCCACTGATAAATAAGCAGCTGCTTAAAATACGTACACAAGGTTTGTTACAAACTGAAAAATCAATAAAGATGCGTGTGTTTTTGTATCGTATGAATACTTTTTCCTTTACTGTCAATAGTTTACCTGTAATTTTATAATTATCATGTCTGCCTCAATAGTCTTAAATAGCCCATTTTTTTTATAATGTCCATTATAGACAGTTTACCAAAGTCTGGTACACTCTAAACAATTTATTTGTCTATACCCTCGTACTACTCAAATTGACGTTAAATGTAGAAAAAATAAATTCATGAAATGACCGCTTTAAACGAATCCAGATTTCGCCAAATTTTATCCAAAATTCCAGTACAGTTGGATAGTCCAGAGTCCTCTTAATTCACTGCGCATTTCTTAGAAATAATTTTAGTACAGACCTATGACATACTTAAACTATTATGCACAATTTACCTGATATCTTCCCTATTGATATCTTTTATCGAATCAGTTATTTGTATGTTAAAAAGTCTGCCTGTTTTCATCATTTCTTGAGGAATTCACATTATTCACATTATTTTTAGGAGACATTGGGCGTCCTAGTTTTTGATCCTCCTAAAAGCCTTTTCTACCAGCAGTAAATCTCATGTGCCACTCAAAAATATGCGCTTGAGATTTACAATTCTCCATACAAACTCCTTTGGGTGTAGTAGTTCCACTACAATCTTAAAATTGACGCTTGACAATGTTTAGCAAAACACAAATGTAGATTTAATTTAATAATTCAGTCAATAATTGTAATAGAAGTTCTAAATGTTAACTGTTGACAGCGGAAGCTTTACAGATTACAATTGCATGTTGGCGGTCTTACACAATGATTCAATTCAAGAACTTGATCAACCTCATTATTTAATTGTTATATATATATATATATATATATATATATATATATATATATA
>JAHWXV010114164.1:0-29010 GCA_024586415.1 Phrixothrix hirtus
ATGAATTTAAGTTTCAATTACAAAATCTTATTTAAACAATATAGAAAATGAAATTGACAAGTTATTGACATTTAAATAATTCTGCCAACTTGAAACAAATTTGATATAAACTGTATTGATATTGACTAACCTATGTAAGAGTTAATAGCAGAACATGGCAAAAATTGCTCCAGCCCTAGTATTAGTTTAGCAAAATTATTCTTGCACAATTAATTTCTCACCTATATGTCCCCTTTAAAGGTATTTTGTTACAATAATTATGTTACAACACTTCCTAAATATTCAATATGTTTAAATTAAAAAATTTAAATTATTTTATATTAAAGTCGATAAAATTCATCAAGTAATTTAGACAAGAAACTGATTTGTGTTTTAACCAATAAGCGGCATAGCTTTAAATAAACAAACCTATGGTCAAGCAATAAAATTCATTTATAGGAAGTAAAAGGGTCAACAGCTTATAATATTCAAGGCAAATGTTATGCCCATAATTTTTCAATTAAGTTGTACATACTGGGTGAATTTTTAAAAGTATTACAGGGAGAAATCTCGAAAACGGTTTAAAAATTTTTTGTAAAATGTTGATGAAGTAACAGGGAGATGGGGGGACATATTTCAACATATTTTCGATATTTACCCACCGCCCTATTTTGAGGGGCGGCGGGTAACTGTGGATTTTTAAATGGGGTGATGTACTGTTTCTTATAAAATTCGAATCAACGTAAAACACTAGATATGTGTGCAAAAAACTTTATTTGTTCTATCGGTTACGGAATTATAACTTACTAGGTTCAAATACAAAATAATAATTTTAATTAATTTATTAAGTCTTTTATGCTGGATTTTAATGCTAATTTTTATTTGTTTATATCGAAACGCGTTATTTTTACTTTCAGTCAGTTGAGAATTTTGAGGTTTTGACTATTTCTCAGTTTATTGTTCAATTAAACATGGACAATAGTAATTTTAAGCTGCAAGTTGATATGTTGTTAATTTTGGGGGAGTGTGGAAAACTGAAGAGAATTTGCACTAGTGTGAGTAGAGAGGTTTCCTAATACTCCGAAATCTCATATGGCCTTTCAAAGGCTGGAAGCCAGAAGTCGTACTACTGGCAGTTTAAAATCGAATTTGCGAGTTCGGAATAGAACTAAAACTGACGAAAATAGTGCAGCTGTCATTTTAGGAATGGTAGCTGTTGACCCGCATGTAAATACGATATGAGTCAAACATCAGTTGTGAAAATATTGCACTTGCACGAATTTCATCCATATCACGTTACACTGCACCAAAGATTTTGAAATTCGTGTTACATTTTGCAATTGGATTACAAGACAAATACAAGGAATTAACAGGTTTCTAGATAATGTTATTTTTCTAACGAAGCTACTTTCCATAATTGTGGGTACGTAAGATTTCAAGTTACCCCTTATCAGTAGGAAAATAATTTTCTTTTTTTCTTGTTTAAAGGTAAATAGGCACAATATGCACTACTTGGCGGCGGAAAATCCCCACTGGATAAGAACTCAGCCTAATCAACGTCCATGGGCAATCAATATCTGGTGTGATATAATCGGGGATAGAGTTATTGGTCCGCATTTCTTTGAACGGCATTTAAATGGAGAAATGTACGCCGATTTTTTAAGAAAGCATTTACCCCAACTATTAAACCTTGACATGTGGTTCCAACAAGATGAAGCTCCACTCCATTATGCAATATTTTCCCATAATCATTTGGATGAAATATTTAAAAACAGATGGATTAATCGAGCTAGTCCGGTCAAATAGCCTGTTAGGTCCCCGGATTTAACACCCCTTAATTATTTCCTTTGGAGTTTTATAAAAGACAACTTTAGATGATATGAAAAACAGAATCCACATTACCTGCTTATTAGTGATACTTCAAATGGTGCAGTGTGTACGAAGTTCATTTAGAAAAGAGCGTGAAGGTACTTAGAAGTTGAAGGGGGACATTTCGAACAATTTATCAATCATGACAAACGATAAATAAACTGAAATTTAATTGTTGATATTTCTTTTGTATTTTATAACATAATAAATCATAATTCCCTAACTGATAAAGCAAATTAATTTATTTTGCACACATATCTGGCGTTTTACGTTGATTCGAATTTTATAAAAAAAGTGCATCGTCCCATTTAAAAATCCATAGTTACCCGCAGCCCCTCAAAATAAGGTGGGCGTAAATGTCCAAAATATGTTTAGATATGTCTCCCATCTACCTATTACTTCAGCAAACTTTCACAAAATGTTTTTAAACCGTTTGAAAGATTTCCCCTTGTAACACTTTAAAAAATTCACCCTGTATAACGAATACACGTATTAACTTCGGAAGAGATAAAAGTTCCTTATTTATGGATTTATTAAAAAGTTATTGTTCATGAAAACCTTCGTTTGACTCATCAAGTCCGAAAATGATGCTACTTTTCAAAATTTATACATAGCCTGTAAAAAATATACAAAATTAAAAAATAAAAATCCTTTGTTTTGAAAACATTTGTAAAGAACATATATATTATTAAATAAGTTCATAATTATTTAAGCTTCTTTACAATTTCCAGCATTTTTAATAAAATCTTTGTGTTTTGAGTTTCTCGAATTGGAATACAGGTGTCCGGGATGTAACGAACATTACTTTAACAATAGATACATTGTAATATGCACAAGGAACGCTAAAATGCACAGTTTTTGAAATATTTGTAATTAAAGTTTTCAACCTGGCCTTGTTTGTGACTTAATCAGCTGCATTGGACAAGGAAATGATTTGCAAATTGTACGTATAATAGTATTTGTTACGGGATTCACCGTAACTCGCAGTCGGTTGTTCAAAATTTGCGAAGTATCGAATATGATCTGTACAAGGTAAGAATTGGTAGGTATTATTATAATATGGAAAAATAGGTGATACCAGCGCACGTAGTCTGTGCAGATGAATAAACGCGTATATTTGTTGATACGGAATACATTCTGAACACCTTTTTTACAAATATGTCTTCATTCACAGGTAAACTAGGGTATAACTTTTCTTAAAATCGTTAAAAGATCTACATTGTTTCATTTCGAGATATGGATAAAGAGGGTATTCCACATTATTTGCAGATTTGTAATTTTTACGCAGTTTTATTGGTATATAAGAATGAACGTTTAAAGTTATTACATATTTGTACTTAATTTCGTTTATGTTTACAATTTAGTTCCTAGCTGTGACACAATATAATATTTACTCATTACAAATCGTTTTTTTTTGTAATTAATTATAAACTATAAATTTATAGGATAATACAAATTGAAATACATAATTTTAAAAATAATATCTTCAAATTATTAACACAATAACATTAAACAGCTGTTTTCATTCATCAATAGTAAAACAAACCGATTAGAGTACACAGTAATATGATACGACACAAATAAAACAAGGTTTTCTGTTTGTAAATACAACAATAAATTTTTACGCGAAAATTTATAATTTTCGTTTCAAATTAGAATAAACCTTTTTACACATTTGTGTTCCTTAAGGGCCTATGTACACATGTGATAAATTATGGCTTCAGCTTTTTAGATGATTTAAATCATTATTTAAAGGATGTGTTTTTAACTTAAGTAGCCCTAAAAATATAAATCCATTATTACAAAATCAAGACTTCCAAGTGGACAAGGATTAGGATCATATCGTTCTATAATTTATTAAATTTAATACCAAATTTATTGTATAGTTTTTTATCAGAGACAAAAATCTCGAACCTTATAAGTCAGTGAATCGAACATCGTGCGATGAAGTAAAAATGATGGACCCTGCGTTTACTCATAACTGGTTCAGAAACTCGCTAAATTATCATTTTCTACTACTAACTTAGTTATAAATCATCTTCAATTATAACATTTCTTAATAATTATTATTAAAAAGTGAAACTTGTAAATATTTACGCAACAGCGTTTATAAAAAAACTACGTGGTGTGCTTCCGATTTACTATTTCATTCCAGTGGTACTTTAAATGAAGATTTTCACTTGTAGTCTTTTTACGGTTTCTGATAATAACGCAAGTGTGAATCTGTTCCGTAATACATAAGCAAACAAATTAATCGAGAATCGTTTTATATTTGCTTGTTTTTAAATGGAATTGACGTTCACAACTTGATATTAATCTATGTACTAGGTTCTTTGTGATAAAAATTAAATATTAGTTTTGGAAAGATTTTTATTTTAATTTATTACTAGGTAGTAAATATTATAAATAGATAGAAATATAAACGTTTATTGTGAGTGTACTGTAAAATAAATATTTAACTGAATTTGTGCAAAAAAAACAATTATAATTTAGTGAATATAAATAATCACTTTTTATACATTTATCTAGCTTACGTTATTAATAATGTGGTTTAAAAAATAAATTTGGATGTCTTCGTTTTTTAGACGAATAATAATCTAATGAAATTTAGAAAATATGATGTACCCTGTGTTTATTCATAACTGGTTTAGTAATTCGCCAGATTATCATTTTCTACTCCTAACTTAATTATTAATCATATTCGTTTACAATATTTCTTAGTAACTGTTAATAAAAAATAAAAATCTTGTAAATACTTACGCAACGGCGTTTATAAAAAATTAGATGTTGGGCATTCCCATTTACATTTTATTACAGTGGCGCTTTAAATGAGGATTTTCACTTGAAGTCTTTTTGCGGTTTCGGATGATAACGCAAGTGTGAATCCGGTCCGTAATACATGAGCAAACAAATTAATCGAGTACCTTTTTATTTTAATTTGTTTGTTTTTAAAGAGAAATTGACTTTTAGTACTTGAAATGAATCCATTATTATAAAAACTAAATAATAATTTATTACCCGTTAAAGATTAAAACTCACCCTACCAAAAAATAAAAATTACCTATTGGCGAACCTAGAAATATTCAAATCAATGTTTAAATAAATTACTCAAAAAATGTAGTGGTCAATGGTCAATGATCAATTGTTTCAAACTTGCAAACTTAAATTATAACCTGCCTGTTACCTGAGTATGGATAAAATATTTAGGTATAAGATATTACTTTCACTAAAAATGTTTAAACAAATATAACATTGCGGTACTATGGAGATTAATATTAATCTGACAATTTAAAATGATTCATAAACTGTAAATATTGAAATCAAAATTGTATAATCATATAAGATCAATCGATATTAGGTTTAATGTATAATGTTTAATATTACATTACCTCCTGATGCGGAGTTTACTATTATTAAAGAATAAATTAGTAAGTTTTCTTTGAGACCAAGATTTATTTATGTGAACTTACTTTTTGACCAAGAAGAGGAATGATTAATTAAAGATATTTTTACTAAACACCAAAAAACTAATAGTGCTTCCGATGTATATGCACTAAACAACACGAAAATGATTAAGTGCATTTTAAGTGTTCCATTTATAATTTCAAAGTTTACACTTTCACGACATTAGGGAAGATTTTACACCTCCTGGTTTACAGATTCATACTAGCTTTGAATTACTGGCGCAGAAAGAAATTTAAAAGTAGAGATTATGGTGTTTGCAATTTATTTGTGTTGGTTCCATTTATTCGGTGGGTAGATACCTATAAAATAGTTTGACTTCTAAAACTTTAAGAATTTATTAGAATTATTATCATCCTCAGCTTCTGTTGATGAAGATAGAAAGTTAGGTTAGATTCCATCAAAATAACAGTTTCCACTCTGTGGTAGTGTTTGATTTAGTATCAAAAAATTGTAACATTAATCGCGTGATAATTGCGTTTTTACAAAATTAGTACAGAAGCGAGTTTTGAGTGCATATAAATCGAAAAGGGTATAAATGAATGATGAATTGTATCTAGACATTGTTAGTTTAGTTCTTAGAGGAAGTTGTGGTAATATGAATCCACATTTATATTTTGGGGAATACTTTAGTTTTGGAAAATTCTCTGCATCTTTATTAACTTTGGCTTCAGTTGCTTGTCAGCTATCGAGAGTATTACAAAACTAATTATTAAAATCATCTGGAGAATCTCTACAATGTGGTCTCAAGAAAATGGAGTGTCACTATACCGATATGGGCTGGTAGTATGCACCCCAGAAAGTTATATATGCATTACAGGTCAGTGACCACAAGATTACTAAAGTTCAAGTTTAATGTTATAATTTTACTTTTACAAACATTTACCGCCACAAAGATGAACTCTTACAAAACTAAAGTTTATCGTAACAAAAAGCTTGTCACAATTGTAAATATTTTTCTTCTGCCCCTCACGTCCACTAGGTACACGTAGTGTGGTCACCGCACATAATACCTACTGTTTACCGTCATATTTAAATGCCCCTTTATTGCAAATTCGGGTAGTATTTCACATATCTGCGCTTTCGCTTCCTTTTGAAAGTAGCATTGGTGAACCAAAGAAATGGCAGAAAAACCAATTTGTTCGTCACCACCACTTTCAGATTAGTTAAAAGCAGTTTTAGTCTTATAATAATGCTCACGCGGTCGAGATGCCTAACAGGAAATACATATACTGAGGATTGATAATCTTGGGAAGTAGATCTCTCCCATTAGTTGCTCGTCACTGTAGCTACTAACAAATGCCCCCTCCGACTTTAATAACATTTGGATATATTGCAGACAACTAAATATAACTGACCCATATTCGGTTTTAAGCGATAAAAGGCAGCCCTAAAGTTGTACCTGTTTTAAACCACATTAAGGGTTTCACAATGAAGTAGTAGGCCAATCTTAATTAAACAAACTTTCAAATATTCTCCGAAATGGGGAACAATAAAAGATTCTTTTCATGCTGATATCTTACTATGAGGGTCAAAGCTACACCTAGTATAATAATAATCTGCTCTCAATTGAGAAAGATTTCTTTTAAAAAAAATATATGTAATAAAGAAAACTAAAACAAAATTGAAGTATTTTCATGTATTACTGAAAAGTGGTTGTAAATACGATTCTACCCTTCACATATACCAAGAGTTTAAATCTATTTTAATACTTCTTTTTATAACAATCGTTCATTTACGTATAGAATCTTGCTAATCGTGATTACAATTTGCTTCCTGCATATCCCATGTGTGTTTAACCATGAAGGGGTAAATCACGCCATTCATAAGGTGTATTAAAATGACTTACAATGAAAGTAAAATGATATTACCCGATAAAATATAAAAAAAAACTTGGTAAACATGACCTCAAAAATTTATCTCTTTCTAGATATATCCTTAAAGGGAGCGGTTCTTGTGTTGATGAACAACATATACCAATCAAACAAATCGGTGCCACAATATAATTTATATAGGTGTTTTACATTTAATTTAATAATGTAGGTTATGTTTACAAAAATTAATATTGTACTATTTATCTCATAGTTAAAGTAAACCACCCCTACACTACAAATACACTAAACGTTAATTATAAGCAACATTTTTAGACGTAATATTAAAAAGATCAGTTACAGAGCTATCCATTTTATCATATGAATATTAAATCTAAGGGATATTAATGCACGAAAATGTAGATTATTAGAACGAAACAGCTATCATAGCATCCCGATAGGGAAAGCTTCCGTGAAAGATATAGTTGCATTTATTTTACCTGAAGTAAGTTTTTCAAATTTTGTTGCTTCTATACGACACAAACTTTAATAGCTCTGAACAAATTAGCTTCTACTACAGAGCCAAATTTTTCACTTTGTTCTTCTAAAACTAAAAATAATGGTGAAAGCAGCTTCCCATCAGATGATATTTATAGTTGTACTGTATGACCGAGTTGTGGATGAAATTGAATGAATAAGACATTGTACTTGTTTTTCTCGTTCAACTGCCGAAATCCGTCCAGAGTGTACTTCCAGCTGGAAACCACTTTCATCACATTTATCTTTTATACTCCAACCCTTCACTTCGTCAATAAATAGCTGTTAACTTCAGTTATTGAATTTAATAAGACATGTCCAGTATATCGTTTTATTTCAATTTCGTTATAGTTTATGGGAATACAGGTATGCTTAGTCCTTGAAAAGTATTCAGTAAAGACAAGAAACAATTATTATAAAATCAGTATAAATATATCCATAATTTAATTTTAAATAAATTACTTACCCTAAATCCGTATCTATATTCAAAATACAAGTAAAACTGTTGTAATCTATTCGAACCTGCAATTTTATACTACTTAAAATATGTGTCAAATTGTTGACGTAATTATATGATATACGAAACAAGACTTGTACTTATGGAGCACTGTCATTTACATAGTTCTTAGTAATTGCGTAAATAATTCTACTGTAAACTGCATGAACCATTTACTTGATTCTTGAGGCATCGTACTCTAGTAAAGTAGGAAATTGTGCAAACTAATTGTAAATCATGTATAGATCGTGCCATAAGACACTTTAAATGATGCAGATAAAATGTTTCAAGAACTATTTCATTTATAACCGTTGCAATACTTATATACAAAGTGTTTTTAAAGGTTGTTTTTTCAGTATAGCTGCTGAGCACTTTTGTTTAGCATTAACGTTTAATGTATTTATAATTTAGGAGTGTTTTACTTTTACTATGAAATAAACAGTATAATATTTATTTTTGTAAACATACCTACATTGTTAAACTGATATAAGTATATCTCGAAAGGGATTGATTTTTGGGGTCACATTCATTAAGCCTTTTTTTATATTTATCCAGTATGATCAATTTATCTTCGTTATAAGTATTTTAGCACACTTTATAAATGGCGCGATTTACCCCTTCATGGTTAAACACCTATGGAGCATGCAAGAAACAAATTGTATCACGATTTACAAGATTCTATACGTAACAGTTTCATAGCTATACGCAAAAACACCTTGATTTTGTATTACCTTACTCTATAACATACAGGGTGTTTCCAATGTACACTGAAATATTTTTATGGATGATTTCTCGTGCAATTTTATGACGAAAAATTCCTAAAAGCATTCGTGGTAAATTTTGTCGTTATTGAGATGCAGAGCGTTGAATTATTTATTTAGTAAATGACCTTTGACTTTAAGTAAAATTTAGTTTACAGATATGGTTTCTTTGGTAAAGCCACTGATTATCAGAATTAATAATAAGGTACATGCTATTATAAATTTTTCACATGATATACGTTTTGATTAAAAGGAAGTCTTGTCAAGAGTCCTAATTACCATGTTATATTACAACGTGTAGCTATATCAATCTTCAAACGTCCAAATAATTTTAATCGACAGGTAGAAGATTCACGTTTGAATAAAACGTGGTACCTTGTGAGACAATAACTTCCAAAGTAATTTAGTAGGCATATTTCTTAAATTATTAAATTATTTATGTCATAATCACGTATCAGAAAAATTGGTCAACAACTAAATGTAAGTTACAAAACCGTTTGGAATATTATAAAAGAAAATTTATTGTACCCATTTCATATTCAACGTGTACAGGCTTTGGTACCCAATGGCTTTCGGGAAAAATTGCAAACAATCCAAATTTTGATAGTGCTGTATTGTTTACTGATAAAGCCAACTTACGGCATTATGAATTTCCTTAATAACCACATATGGTCTGATGAAAATCCACATGCCAAAGTTGAAGCACGGTTTCAGCAAACCTTTCCTGTTAATATTTGGGTTAGTATTATTGACGATCATTTATTAGGACCACTGTTCCTTCCTCAGCGATTTAACATTGAAACGTACCTTTATTTTCTGGAAAATAAACTTCCAGCTTTTTTAGAAGAGATACATCTTAGAATTAGATAAGATATGTGGTTTATGCCTGGCGGTGCTCCTTCGCATTTTGCACTAATCTTACGCAAGTTTTTAAGCAACGTGGTATTTTCGAGCGGATTCGTTAATCCATTAGGCGTCGACTAGAAGCTGGTATGTAGATGAAGGTGCACACTGTGAACAGCTGCTCTAATATGCACTACTATCATTTCACTAATATTAAAAATTACAATGTTATTATCTTTATTAAATAAATAATTCAATACCCTGCACCTCAATAACAGCAGAACTTATCATGCATATTACATGAAGAATCATCCACACAAATATTTCAGAATATCTTGGAAATACTCTGTATATTGTATGCAAAAGAAATCCTTTGTCACTTTTAATTCTTCTCGGGGGCGGCTCTCACTCTCACAGTAAGATATAGAGAATATTTTAATATTTGTGTCATTAAAGTCTACCTACTGCTTCTACGATATATGAAATCCACAATGTGGTTAAAATAGGGCCAAGTTTAGGGGTAATTTTTACCCCTTAAACCGAACTACCGCAGATAAAAAATGCGTGACCCTTATAATTGAAGTTTCTACAACATATCCAAATTTCATCAAAATCGAAGGGAGACACTCGGGGATGTTTCCTTGTTAGTTTCTTTTCCTTGAACTGGATTTGTATGGAGATTCACTTATAAGGATTACAATTGACAGTTTTGTTCGCCTTTTTGTTTTAGTTTTTGGTTGATGAACGTTCAAAGTATATTTGAGCGAGACAGAAAATGGTTATTTTCAGTTTGACTTTGAGTAGCGACGCTACTGCAATAAAAACTGAACCCGAAGAAATTGTCCGGTTAAATAGCTAGATATTCGTGACTCGTAAATACACCTTAATATACGTTAACAAACATTTCTGCAACAGCCTATGAGCTCAGATCTTCGTCTGAGTGGATCATATGTTGATGAATAGATACGCTGCAGTACCTTTTGATGGACTCCAGCATCGTATTATCCACTAATTGCAGTTTATGGTTCGAGTGAGCAGGTATGACTAGAGTATTAGAACGTAATTGTTTTTGGCTAAATCTACCACCTCTAGAGTTTTGCTTTAAGAGTTGTATTAACTTAACTAGAGAAAAACTGGCAGTTTCTTTGCCGGTTCTGTTTTATCAATTAAACGTTGCAGCCATTGGGTATTTAGGTTTCCCAACAAAATAGGTGAACTTATCTAATATCTAAACGGGGACCCTTTCCTAACAAGTCATTGGTCATGCTATTTCTTCAGAAATTAGCATGTAAGACAGGAATCGCCAGCACTCATACAGCCGATCACTCTTACAGTAATCCTTGCTTACCAACTTTGGACCACATTAATGCTTATTTCATCAACATGTTCCACAGTATAGAATTGGCAATAGTATTCTGGGTAAAGTGGTAAGGTCATACCTAAGACATACGACTTGATCATGATTGATGTTTCCGCCCATGCGTCGACCGCTAAGAAATGTCTTAGACAGACATTTCTTTGCGTCACTTGAGGAGATGATTAAGCCAAGGTCTTCCTACATGTTCGTTACTGAAATGATGTTGAATACTATTTCTCTCAACAGTCTGAAAGGCTAATTTCCTTATATATTGTTTGGTGAGACCAAAAAAACTTACCTTCATAACTCTGGTGATATATTTCTTTGGGAAGTTGTTTTAGGCACCCTTCAATGCTCTTCGCCTTTCTTCAGGCCCATCTTCTGCTCCTTTATGATCAGTATAACGGCAGCCATAATTTCGTTGTCATATACTTGCCCGTATCGTTTGGAATTTGGTTCAGTGTAGTCCTTGCCATCTAAAAATTAAACTGGTGTCAGAGAAAGCGAAATGTAC
The DNA here is from genome assembly GCA_024586415.1 of Phrixothrix hirtus. Lineage (NCBI taxonomy): Eukaryota > Metazoa > Arthropoda > Insecta > Coleoptera > Phengodidae > Phrixothrix > Phrixothrix hirtus. The sequence continues at coordinate 11,630 of JAHWXV010114164.1, forward strand.
ACAACAGTGTGTATGAAGTACACAACTTTCTCATATAGCATAAATAAATACAATAATACAACACAATGACTATTAAGGAAAACACCAAAATTAAGAATAAAAGGCTTCATTACTTATTAGAAGTTACAAAAGACAGTTACAGTATTTTAATTGCATTTTGAGGATCCACGTTACACAAGCAATACCGTCTTGAAAATGTGACTTAATCAAGATGGAACCATTCAATTATAGTTTAAACACAGTAACATTGCAATAACATTATTATTTAAGTTGACAATTTACCTTTACACGTTCTATGATATAAACACTGCTAAAAAAATTATTTTACCTACCTTGGAAAATGCTGACCATACTATCCCGCCATCACCGTCGTCGTCGCTCCATAGCACTATTGATTTACTCTAGGTTCACATATCTATTGGAAAAATCTTCCTATTTATTTAGAATTCAAACTAAATGCTTTGTATAGGAGAAATCTACGACACTTTGTAACACATGAATTTTTTTAGCAATACATGTTTGTACCATAATATATCAATAAAGAACCGCACTTGTGATGTATTTAGAAGCAAGATTTACATTTTCAAATGGCGTGATTTAGGTTGTGTTGTACTGAATATCTTCTACAAGAATGGAATCGCGATATACGAGTGACTTAGGCGCGCTATTTGAAAAAGCAAATCTTATTCGCTTACCTATAAAAATGTTTGCTAGATTATATGCTATTTTTGTGGTGATTAACCTTTCAAGTGTTCATTTTGTTAATAATTTACACTTTTATAGCTTATGTAATCTCTATTTATTTAGAATTCAAATTATGCGCTTTGTATAGGAGACATCTACAACACTTTTATAATTTACAGCAGTTTCTATAATAATAGATGACTCTCGCTTAATATATCAAGGTAGTTGACTCAATTTTGGAATCACATCGTAATACATCAATCCCACATATCAAGTTTTTTACAATTTTTTCTAGCCTCCTTAGTCAGTGTTTTTCTTACAATTTCTTCTAGTTTTTGATTGTTAATTAATCTTGTTGCGATTGTGGTTCTTTTGTTTAATGTCACTGCGCATCTTTTTCATTTTGCTTCCTTCTCCAGATAATTTAAGCTATACTATCATAACACATCTCGAACAGTTTATTAAATATGCAATCCTTTGGATCGATGTCATATAGACCACATCTTCTATTTCCCTTAGCTCCTCACTATTGGCAAAGATATTTGAAGCGATGCATGCAGGACGACACGTTGGCACCCTAAGTGACATATCGATAAATCTCGATTTTGTTTAGGGAAGCACAACGGAGGAGAGAGAGAAAGGTGCGATTCTCAATAGTGAGGAGGAGACTGGGGAATCAAACTAGATCTCCGACGCGAATTATAAATTACTTGAGATGCAATACCCCAATAAGATATAAATCATCTGCTAAAATCCTTGTCATGGAGAATTAGTGAGATAAGAGGAACAGGTTAACACATTAGTGAAACAATGAATTAGTATTCAACATTTTTTGTTTCTTGGTTAAAATATTTGTAACTCTTCATATACAAATATTATATAAGTGTAGCGATATCTGGAAGTCTATTATCGTGCTTTATAATAGATTATATTAGATATTTTCCGTTGCGTCCTAGATAGCACACGTAATGCTTACATAGTCTTTCAAACAAAGTTTGAATTCCGATTGATTCTCTCAAGAAGCAGCTTCCTTTAGCCTACTCGTTTCCCAAAATTCAAATAAAGAAAATGAAATATATCCCTCTTTGTTTAGCAAATGGCCTCATCTTGTTATGACCATTGCATATGCGGTGACAGGTTCTTTATACACACTTCATAGTCCCAAAAATTGTTTGAGAATTTGTTTTCTATACTGTTTCTAACTCAAAGTAGCAGAATTTTCATGATTATTTTCAATAAAGGTAGGACCAGGTAAGCCATTTGCAGACACCGCATAGCATATTGTTACGTCCTAATACAATGATTTCTGACTGTTCAAGACCAAGAAAATAGATTGTAGGTCGGTTGATAAATATATTTAAATTATCAAACTTTTATTAGAAAACAAAATATATTGGACAGAAACAATGGACCATCGTACATCATTGTTAATATTTGGGCACAGTACGGCATTCTTACCTATCCGGTTTTTTTAATGTTGGTCAGTATGTACTTTATAGACAAAACCCTTAGTTTTCTTGAAAATTCTTTTCACAAATATTTGAATAAGATTAATTTTTAAACAATTCCCCTGGATCCTTTATGTAAACGCCTTTCTTGAGAAGCAGTCCTTATTTCGCAGTTTTTATTACAGTAACTAAATTTTGTGATATGTAGAAATGCAATGGAGTTTTCTAGAACCTGTTAAAATAATCATATTATTAGTTACTGTATTTTGGATCGTTCATCAAATTAGTTTTCAACGAATAGTAAATTTGGCTAAAGTATTTCTTAACGGTAAGAACTTTCTTCTGAGTTATTATAAAACTTGAACCTCGGTTAAACCTAAATCAGAACAAACACATAATTACCTATTCTTGGCAACGACGATTTAAGTGATCGCCTGGCTTGGATAGGCGTGATGCGCTTGTAACATATAGTACTGTTGTTTTGGTACTATCAAAATTAGCCTCTTAGATATTTTGGTTGTTTACATCTATACCTTTGTACAAATTCCTAGTATCAGCCCAATTTGGACAAACGACTAGTGCTCTCGTGACATTATAAATAAGTATGTGATAAAATTGTCATCCAAAAAGCATGTAATAAGTGTGTATCAGTAAAAAATATAATATTAAGTAACTGAAGCATTTCAAGGAGTAAAAATTGCTCCTAAAGTTAAAGCTGTTTTGAACAACATTGAGAGTTTTACATAGAAACAGTACGCCGATTTTAATAAAACAAAATTTAAAATATTCTCCATTACGGGGAACAAAAAACGTGATTTTGTTCATGCTGATACCTTACTGATAGGGTGAAAACTACCCTAGAAAAAAATTAAAAGTGGTAAATTTACACTAAATTGTAAAGAACTTCTTTTGAAAAGTGTATGTTATAGAAAAAGCTAAAACAAAATCGACGTGTTTTCACGTATCGCTGAAAAAAGTTCTAAATGGGATTTCAATCCTCCACCTCGAAACATATTTGAATACAATTTTTTTTTTATAAAAATCGTTCATTTACGTTGAACCTATTAGCAAGCTTCTTGCCAGCATTGGGATGATAATGTACCCAATTCAAAGTGTCGGCCTCAATTTCAGAAGCCGTTGCACTACTGCTAACAAAATTCTTCTTTCAGGTCTTCACGATTTGGAAACTTCTCCTTACAGCGTTTTGATACTGCAGATGCGTTCCCACCAAGCATTAAAACCATATCGGTCATTTCAACAATAGAATACTAATTCATATTTCAACAGAAATAATACAAATTAGAACTAAAATCGGAAGTAGCGGTACCAACTAATTAATTAACTTGTCAAAACTTGTCCTACTTATGCAATTGATTGATTATATGACGTACAAAGTTTACAGTTTTGATTTGTTTCTAACTTCATTGGAAATATCGCTTCAGCTTTACATTTTTTTTCTCAAAAAATATTCATTTAATCAAGCTTTTGCAGAGAGAAAAAAGGTCTGCAATGAAAATTTCCATTTAATTATAATTTTTATTTAATGATCTTTTTACAAATAAACTAGTTCCATAAGCCTTAACACCTTAACGGCCTCTTATAACCGCCTTCGTGAAGATTAAATTGAATAAAAATCGTACAATTTCTGCAATTAATAGAGCAACTGCCAAAAATTACTGCATTTACTTCATTGCTTATAAAATTATTTTAAAAAGTTCTTTCTAGAACTTTTAAAATACAGGGTATTCGCGAAATATAGCACATTACTTTAACAGTTATAAATTATGTGTCTAAATTGAATGGTTTTCAAAATATTTGCAATTAAAGTTTTCACCCCCTCTCTGCTTTTTAACTTAGTCTGCTGTGTATAACAAGAAATGGGTTGTCGACTTTAAACAGTGACCGAAACCGAACGAACGGCTTCGGTATGACGATACGATTTCATAGTACCAGCTATTTATTTAAATATACGCTAATTACCAATTAAAATATTATGTTTTATTTTTTGCTTAAAATTTCTAGTGGTGCTAATTGTGCAAGTTTATAATTTCTTTAAAATAAAAACAAGGTTTTTACTTAATAGATACCATTTTTAACCTTTAAATAAGTTTTACTTTTCAAAGCCACCTTGACATGGAATTAAATTATTTGTGATAAATATCTTCATATTATTGATCTTTCAATCAGCTGTGTTGTATATATAATTCAAATTTTGTGATGATAGTTAAAAATCTAAATATCCAATAACTTCATATAAATTAATATGACTGGCACATTCCGACTCCAACCGCGAAACCGTAAACATCGACCTGCACTCACATGGTTGGGCTCGCTTAATGAATCAACCTTTGATTTAAAATGTATAACCGAGCTAACAAACCTAGTTTTCGCTTGGAAGTTATTCAAACTTTCCACTATCGTCCACGTAGCTTTGTTGTTAGGGCAACGGGCATCATCGCTGAAGGTCAATCACGATCCTTCAGTTAAACAGATACTTAGACCATAAGGTAACTGAAGCATCCTGAAAATCATTATCACGCACTGTGCGAGGCGCATCTAACTTTGTCCGTCGCAGTAGAATGCGCGACTCGGCGGATAAATCCGATAGACCCGCATAGAGAACCCGTAAACGTTGTCTTTTATTGCTCGTGCTATAAGAGCTAGCGTTACGAGGTATACAGACCATAAGAGGTATACAAACCGCAAGAGATATATGTGACAGGAGCACATAAAATCCTTTAGGCCGATTATTGAAAATCGTTTGTGTATTGATGTGACAATCATTGATACGAGAACCGTTCTTGGTTCTCGTATCAATGCGCACGCTTCTTAGACAACTTCCAAAAGCATTCTAGCATTTGTTTAAGGCCTGTAGAAATTAATTACCGTTTGTTGAAAGCCTTTTTATGAGAAGTACTAATTAATTAATTTCACTGATACTAATTTAATAGTATCATCCGTCCGATGCTAAAATTAACACTGGCAGAAACAAACCGCAGATTAAATACGTTCATTTATTGAGTTTTATGAATTAAAATTCAATATTTGATTGCCATCGTTGTAAACGCGAAAGAACAGTTAAACGAACATTTCATTTAGTTCATTTTGTACATATTTGTTTTAGTATTAGACAACATAGTTATTTTGAATCTTCGTTATTATTTTGTATATAACTATTTTGGACCTCTCATATACATCTTGTAAATAATTTTTATTTGTAAGTAATCATCCATTTATTTTTCTTTATAATATATAACTTAGGAAGATTTATTGCCTTGTTATTTACCAACCCATTTAGCTATGCATGAACAACAACGCCCCCCTTCAAAGAAAAGTCCTGCAAAGGCAGAACCCGGCGTTACGACTGTTTCCTGGAAAAGCAAAATATAAATAATTTTCCCCGCGACGCAATTAAAGAAAACCGTAACGTCACAAAACATACGTCAATTTCAGATATTTATCAAATAAGTTTATATGAATTAATGCAAAAATAATTGGAATTAATAAGCAATAGTGTTATAGTACATGCAAACTTAGATGATATAAAGAAATACGTTAGATTACTTTTTATTAAGACAGCTGGCAATCTTGACACGAAAAAGTATATTCATACTAAATGTAAACCGATACTTGTCAACAAAAACAAAGTGGTGTTTATGTTTTTAAGAGTACGTTTATCCATGATAGGTTTTTATACGAAAATTTACAAAAGGAAATGTTTTTAATTAGATTAAAAATGTTTAAAGATTTATGTTCACAAAGGGCCCGGGTACACATGTGTTAAATAATTAGCTATATATCCAGTACACTCTGTATACATCGGGAGATAGAAGTTTAACTGATTAATTCGTGATACCCGGTATCTACCTAAATAATTATGTCACTAATTGTAATAACAATTTTAAATTTTACCTGATGACCGTTGAAATTTCATACATAACCACTGCTTGGTTACAGTTAATAAAGAATGACTCAGTTCACACAAATTGATCGGTCTCCTTATATCAAATGTCATATTATCATACTTCGTCTCTTGAATTGCAAGAAAATGTCGTTAAACGATTTAGTCACTAGAAATTGATAATAATAATAATAAAATTTATATATACTAATTGCCCTTAAGCAAAATGCATTAAAAACAACAATAATTTTCATAGTTGTAATACTGGTGTAGACCTTGTGTAATTTCAAACTCGCGCTTCAGTCATTTCTTGTATTACTCATATTAGTACGAGTGAAGTAACAATATAAAAAACTATAATTCATGTCGTTATTCGACATACAAATTCGATTAATTCTCTTTCTAAAAGGTAAAATCCATGCGGGCATCAAAACACCCAGCGATTTTAATGCTGTAGCACTACGATAACATAGAAGCTATACCCGTACAACATTATGCAACATGGAATTCATACTGTGACGTATTTTTGTATTAATATAAACCTTGACCAAAAGCAGATGTTTCAAACTGCATATCCCAGGTTGTAGGTAACCTTACAAAATAAAGAAACACAAACTACAAAAGATTATTTAATATAAAAGTAAGCTATTTACATAAAGTAATAAAAAATATCAACGAAAACAGAAAAAACAATTTTAAATAGAGATCTTTGAAACAAATTTAAATGCCAGTGTTTTACTTGAACCATCCATGATGTTGATGTTCATGAGAATGTTCCTCCTTTTTAGGTTCATGATGGTGAATAGTTTTGTAGATTGTATGTGTGTGCTTTATCGTCTTCACGTTGTATGGGACATATACCTTCACATGCTTGCTGTAAATAATATTTTATATTATTATCGATTTCAGAAAAAAAATTAGATTTGTTTATAGCCTTGATTATATTTTTTTGGTATACAGGTTGCTCTAATATAGCTAAGCTTCGCTGTAGAATACTGTGAAGGCCTATCATCGGACAAGTATGAAAATATTAAAATAATTGAAAACTTCTTACAAAATTCTAACTAATGGTGATAGGAATTTGGCTGTAGGTGGAGTCATCAAGGTCATGCTTTAAATAATAGGTTCCGGAATTTTGGATACACCCTTTCCTGTAAGTTATTTCGATAGGTCTCTGAATACCTATTAGGAACTGCAGGATTCCATACAAATATCTAACATGGCCTTATGATAACCTTGGCGCGTCCAAATGTCACAAATCATTACATTTTTAATCAGACTTCAGATACTTAATATGATCTAGATAGGCCTAGCCGTGGCATTATTTTATGATAGGCTCGCCGTACTTTACAGGAAGCTGCCTACATAACGAGTGATTGAAGGGCCTCTCAGTTGTCGTTGGTTTTGCATATTTTAGGTTTTAGTGTCAGATACAATTTTGACCACTGTCTAATTTTAATAGTTCAGTTCATTTTATTTACAGTTATTCGGCGCGTATTTTAAGTTATGTTTAAATGCTGCAGATACGCATTCACAGCACAGCTATAAAATTTGTATGAAAAAGTCATTAACTTTCATTTCGTTTGTCACCAAAAGTTAAAGGAATTTGTTTCAGTTTTCAAAGTTAGTCGCAACTGATAACTTTTAGAACCCTCATTATTAAATATGAAAGAAATCGAAGCACTGGTAGTGAATCAAAACGATGAGTGCGATTAGAAACGTTTATTAAACACATTAGTTACCGTATTTATTACACAAAACACTTTCTTATCGGTTCAAAAACTATAAACCAATCAATCATTTTTATTTTCAGATGCATCTGTTCTTTTCCTTTTTGTTATACTATTATGAATGCAGTTCGTTGCTTACTTTCTGTGAGCTCGTAACAAACTGTCATGAAACTTCAAAACACAAAAGGCACGCTTCAATAGACGGCCCTTTCACTACAAGTTGTAGCTTTTGAAACTAATGCCTCACATACGTCATCTCAAATTATTTCAATTCCTGTATGCGCGTAGCATTTTTCTGTAATTAATGCTGTGGCTTATCTCATTCCATACGTAATGCACAGACCGATGTTCATAAATTAATTTCCAAAAACCACCCCATGCTCAGTTACTATTCCAAATAATGTAAGTTTTGCATTTTTATAATGAGTACCTATTATTTGAAATTTTACTAATTACTTAACATATTTTAAATTATCTTATATAATTTTTCTTGTCTATGCAATTCATTTCTGTAGATTCATTCATCTGTTTTCACAGTTGATGCCATCAGCACATATATCACGCGATTCTTAATATAAAAACATACAAGGGTCATTTTTTGACTGAGAGCAGAAGAACTTTGTTTCTACAAATAATTTTTACCAATTCTACCAACCTAAGTATTTGTTTGGTTTTCTACGTAACCCTCATGAACATTTAAGCGTTGGTCAAAAGGTGACGCAAGTTTTACAATAACATTATTATAGAAATTCGACACCTTTCTGTTAATTAAATTTCTTGCCATTTCGTCTGCTGTTGTCTTTCGTTGACCCCAAAATTTTTTTGTAGATTTAGGAAGACACAGAAATCTGAATGAACCAGATTGACATTTTAAGTGATTAACTAAGTGTTTTCCTGTAGAACTCTTCCATCTAGCAATATGTGGCAGTAAATTAACAGACAAACGATGAATTTCAGCAAATCTAACACTTTTAGCATTCGAAAATCGATCATTTGACGCACCTTACGATTAAGATGGTTTCTTACTGTAGACTATTAAAAATTAACTAATGCTATTAGTGACTCCGTAGGCATTAATATCAGTTTGCGCAAAGTCAACCAACAACCTACCTAGAGTATGCGCACAGAATCCTCTTAATTAAATTATAATTGTATTGTTATATTTGGGCTAGAGCATGACCTTGAACTGAAGTAATATGCTAAAAATTTAGTATTAATTATTCCTAGATAGCCGGCTTTGTAGTTTGATACCCTAGTAACGCTCTTCTTTATTATTGAAACAAGCTACCAAATTCTATCAGCTTATCGGTAACAGCTTGAAAGTCATTCAAGTTTACAATCGTGTTCTGAACACATTTTAATAAATGACAGAGAGTGAACTTTCTGCTATGATTAAAAACTTGCAAAGGAAAGGTTTAGCCCAACGGTAAGTTATGAATATACAGTTGGCATATTTTGAAACGTTGCTGCTTCATATTGAGGAGAAAAATCTGGTACAGACGATTCAGATGCGAAAGAACACCCTGTGGTTTTACAAAACGCACTTGAAGGCCGCAAACTGCATAAACTTGCGATGATAATTTGGAACATGGATAAATTTTGTTCTGGTTTAATTGCACTTCGCAATTTCGTTAAAGGAAGAAAAAAAAAGTGTAAGTAAAACGAGAAATTATTATTCCATCAACGTAGATCGGGACATTGGTTTTGATGTTATGAAGTATTTGCTCTAATCGCTTGACCCAAATAATGATTTCTATTTATTTTCGAAGTTTTAAAGGAGAACCTCCGGGCAAAAATTTAACGGCAGTGACAGCGGCAAACTGACAATCAGGACTCTGAGTTTTACCAGAAAAGTATTGGATTACGTGAACATTGAACTTGAGAATGTTGTATTTTATGCTAGGGACAATAAGTATTGTACAATCCTTGCGTTTAAATTCCCACAAATTGAAAGTTTCAACGGTAAATTATGACTGTATTCAGACAAATATGATCTGTAAGATCGCGAATTTTATAATAAACGAACTTGTGTTCTCATATAAAAAACGTACTACGCAAAAATACAGAAAAATACATTCAAACTTATCAGACAAGCTGTGTTTTAAAACGGTTTATAGATGTTTAACAAAAAATTATAGTACACTCAAATTTCATCGCCATGGAGATAATTTGCAAACAATGTCTTTACGCATCATTCTAAACATTTTAAGTAGAGCGAAGTTATTCCTGGGTAAGCTAGAAAAGCTTTTGGTAGAAAGAATTAAAAAACGGCATGTTCGAAGGATACTGAAGCTTTTTAAGTCAGGCCAAAACTCGATAGAAGAGTCTTACGAAAATTTTATTTTATTGTGACCTAAACAAGAAAAAGAGTAGGTTTTTCCCTCGCACGAAGCGGACTGATGAAGAAAATCTTTCTTGGGCAAAAAATTTAAAGTATGGACCAATCGAGGCGATGATTGCTTTGGAAGCATGAGGCTATGAACGAATCAACTTAGATTATACTGGAGATTGAGCTCGGGATCTCTCGAATATTCATCGAAGCATTAATCAAGTTATCACTAATTTATTGAATTCGGAACAAATGTATTAATTGAATTCATAAAGAAGAATTTAAAATCGCGTTATAAATAAAATGCTTGAATCTTTATCGGCTTCGCTCAGTTGATGAGATCGAATAACTTAATTTGTTACACAAATTATCTAACATTTTAATTTTGATTTAACATATGATAATTTTTGTATATTACGAAATTGGAAAAAGTTTAAGCCCAATATCATTTCGACCTGATAAAGAAGTCAACATTTTGGAATCCTATCATCTGGTGGTGGTACTAAAACTGGTATTAACCCTAAATGTGTTTATATGTTCCTAATAACGCCATTGTAAAATACATTTGTTCAGTGGCAATATAACTAAATAAGAAATAATGCAACAGCTACTAGTCCAATCAATTTTTACAATGGCAAAAGCTTATTTAAATTTAAAAAGCAATAATAATCAAACAAAGCGTTGATGAATATTGACAATTAGGCATGTATGACTGGATTCCAGGTATGTATGTCAAGTAATAAAACAATTCTTTCTGTACATTTATACACAATAAGATTGTTTGGATTCAGTATTCATTACTTTTAAATCATAGACTTATTCATAAGTGAAGGAGATGGACATGAAGTTTAATATATTTAAATTGTATAGCTCTTAAAGCACTTTGAATAAATTTAATACTCTAATTAAAATCGGCAACTAAGAGAACGTTCTGGTATAATTAATTCAAATGATACGGAAAACATACAAAATGTATTTTACGAAACCCCGTCGAATTTTATTTAACACTGACACTGGTCTTAACTAAGTGTCTATATGGTACAATTTTAACGATTAATTTTGAAAAATTATAATTTATTTTTGATGTCTTTCATTCCATATATCTTAGGTTTCAAGATAGAAACCTAAAATTCAAAATAGTTAGCAAAAAATAAAAAATATAAAATATTGACAAATCCTTTAAATTTACTCGGTTAATAAAAAAGAAATGCTTGAAAATGAAACAAACAGAACGTTTTGAAGAAAACATCCATCTTCGTTATGAAATTCAGCAAAATTTAACAATTAAAACGGGAAACTCAAACAAGCTGAAGAAATAAATATTTCAAAAGAAGAAAATAATTAACATTGTATTCACTAAATTCTTAGCAAAGTTGTGGTAAATTTAAATTGTTTAAAATAGAGAATCCTTAGAAAAAGAATATAAGTACACAAAAGCTACGTTAAAAACAATAAATTTGAAACATCGAATGTATAGATTGGTTTAATTGGAACAAAACTCATTTTCGAAAAAAATATTTATATCTTGCCTTATTTAAGTGTTTCGTTTTAATTATCAACTAAAGTGTCAAATTTATTTTAAGTTTTCATCAGAACCCTGCGTTTGTTGATGTTTTCAATTGTCTTCAATTAATTTAAAGCCTTTTTTGATTATTTGCAAACTCTTTTTTCCGTACAGTCTTTTATTCCAACAATATTTAGGTTTTCATTCAGATAATTTTAAATTAAGCCAGGCAACTACAGTACTAATATAAACATTGCTTCAAATTCAATTAATCTTAGTAAAAAATAAAATAAATAAAAACCTAGATATCTTATAATAATTTTTAAAACTTAACACAATTAAATACTTACTGATGACCACCACCGCCACCGGCGGAAACACCAAAAATCACAAACACAACGAAGAAGCACCACAAAAACTGAAACCAAACAGAAATTAAAATAATGCAATCTGTCCGATACTATTTGGTGAATGTCATTTACCAAAAAACGAATCTGCATGATGGTATAATAAAGCAACAAAAGCTGTAAGTGAACGTTAAATATAGTGCATCCTAGATTTTGTTCGTGGCTTTTATAGTTTTAGTTTAAATAAGTAGCAATTATGGTAGAGTGAGAAATTAATTTTTACTCCACCATTGGTAAAAGGTCTCAAGTCGGGCATAACGAGAGAAATTTCACTCTCTCTACTTATGTACGTTTTATAATTTCCATATAAAATTATTTAAGGAAATTTGTGTATTTTTATTTATGAACGACTCCTAATAAATAACGCCCGTTATCTCATAGATTATATCCTAATCTACTTTCAAAACTATTTTTTCTTACAGGAAATTTAAGCATGCACTTCATGGATATGTACGGTAATTAGTCATTTTAGTTGCTTCGAAATTCGAGTTATTGTACTTAAAGCGGAAGTGTAAATTGTATTTCCTTAGATTTTATCAAGTAGAGCTTTCCATGTATCAGGATACACTTGCTTTCGAAATCCATACTAATTACTTCCTTTTGATATTCTAATTGCTATTACATCTGAATTAGCTTCAATTTGATAACAACTTCTAGTAGAAATTCCTTATACTTTATAATTAAATATTTAGCGCTTTTGCAAATTCCAAACTTTACAATAAATTTATTTATCAATGTGCCTATTTTAAAACGTATCCCCAATTTAAAATTTTTAATTTAGTAAGAAATAAATTTTTTATTGAGGAAACGCATTGCATTTTATAAACAACCAAAAACTGAAGTAAAAAGTTGCTTGGAATCTAATACTAACAGCAGGTTTTCACACACATAAAAGCAATTTAGAAAATATTTAGAATTTTGTATTTTCTTTTTCAACATATACCATTCAACGATTCTTATACATTCCAGTTGCTTTCCAGATGAATATTTCATTACAGTTTATCAAAATAAACAGTACACCCCTAAAATTCCAATATTTGATAAAATTCATGAGTTTTGAGAGCAGGCAATATACAAGGGCTACTTTTTTCGAGTTTCATTGAGCTGACAGATACATATGAAGGTATTCAGAAAAGTTCTAACACATACAATGGTTACTCAGACATCTACATTATTTCTCAACGTTTTTACCTCCAATATTAATGCATTTGTAGTAAAGGGGAACCAACCAGTTTTCGTATACCATTATTATACTATTGCCGCCTGGTATTTGATCCAATTTTGCAAACTGGTTTTCAGCTCATCGTTAGAGCTGAATCGCTTGTTTCCCAATACCCTAACATCCTGGTGAACAAATGAAAATCTCTTGATGCCAAATCCGGGCTGTAGGCCGAAAATTTCTCATCCGAAATTCTTGAGTTCATTTAATTGTCCAGGAGATTGTCATGAAGAAGGACAATACTTGATGACAGGATTCCTGTTTTGTTTTCCATTGCTCTCCGTAGGTATTTCAGAGTTACACAGTACGTCGCTACAGTAAGTGTGGTCCCAGGCGCCATGAACTAGACCAGAAAAATTCTTACAGTCTCAAATCACAGTAATCATAACCTTTCTGTTAGACACGGTTTAGAATTTCTTCGATTTATTGGCCGAGTCCGTACGCATTCACTGTTTCCATTGCTCCTTTGTTTCAGTTATCACGAAGTTAATCAACGTTTCATTTCCGGTTAGGCTCTGGGTCAAAAAAGATTTTCCTTCCACACTGTAACGCTGCAAAAACATTAGGACAGAACTCATTCGCTGTTGTTGGTCTGTAAGATGTTTCGGGACACACAGTCCATAAAATTTATTGTAACAGAGTTTTACTGTAACAATATCATAAAGAGTTGACTGCGAAATTTGAAGAAAATCAAGAGAGAGTTCATAAATTGTGAATCATCGGTTCTCACTAATCACTTTGTTCGCGTTTTCGATAACGTCGTTTGTTGCTACAGCCTCCCTTTCCTGACTCCCTCATCGTGCAAATCAGTTTGTCCTTACCGAAAACTTCTCTATTTATGTATACATAAAAATATTGTCACCTTGAATATTTAAACCGTTCATTTTTGTAAAACATATCCCCATTACACTTTTGGTTATTTTCATAACGTCTTAGTCACATTCCATCTCAAAAATACTTCCAAGTTTGGTTTTATAGTGTTAGACATTTTGTGTAATAAAAAATTTGAAACCGTATTCACAATTTCTTATGCAAGCCATAAACTAAAATTCGTTTTTTAAAACCTTGTAATGTTTCATTGTTACATGCATATTTGTATATACATTAGTAATTTAATTGCATTTAGTTTATTTGACTTGACAATTAAATTTCAATCTACATATTCATTTATATTTGGTTGTAGTATTTTTCACAAATGTAGCAACATTTCAATTTCAAATAAAAAGTGACAACGTAGTAAATTTTCCAACATGGTTTAGTAGTACGCATGACTTTCTTTTGATAGAATCGGCAAAGGATTTGGAAGTGGGATTTGCCATCGACTTGTCTTTAATGGTTTGTTAAAGAATGATTTATTGAATAAATTATAATAAAAGATATGGTGTAGAAATGAAATTACTTAATGTAGTATATAGTCATTTAAAATTAAAATCAAATAATTATATAGATTATAGAATAACTAAATAGATTCAAAAATTATACAACATGATTGCAAAGGATCGAAATTCTACCATTCTACTTTGGTAATTATAAACTTAGTTTAATTTTTCTTTCTTCTTTTGGTTTGATTTTTACTCAGGAGCAATTGCCTTAATTCAAAGGAGCAATTGCAATGTCAATATTCAACGGTGCATAAATTGTTTTACATTAGGTTTAATCCTATCAGTTCTAATGCATATGGTAAAAGCTAGCCATCTTGTTACACCGTGAATAAGTTCAAGTACCTTCAAGATAATTAAAAAGGATAATTTAGTTTACTTCTTATGCATGGTATTGCTTACTCTACGATATTGTTTAATTCTATTAGTAACAACAAAATGGAAGAATACTCGACATTGTTCCTTTGATGGAGTAATGATTAATCAATTTCAATATTAATAATAAATTTACATTTTAAAAGGGAATACTAGTTTATCATTACCAAATTTAAATCATATAATTTTATGGCTAATGAATTATATACAATTTTTTTTGTTTGTGTATAAAAAATTAATTGTAAATTTTCATACATAAGTCAGAACCTTATTCAATAATAGAGTTCCTTGTATATTTTAGTTATTACTTAATTATCAAGTTTTTATGAATATATTATTTCGTATGTGTATTTTCTAGCTCCCCGCGTCCTGGCATTCCTTCGAACAACGGAGCCGACCAAATTCCACATTCTTGTCAAATTGATATCGGACGGCAAAGTTGCAAGGAAATCAATAAACTAATGATGTGACTAAGTATTTACTTTGATTTCTTAAAGTTATTTCATATAAAAGGTTATTAAGGAACATGATTCATTTTGTTCTCCTGAACCTCGGTATTAATTTATATTTTTGTAATAATTCCTTGTTATTATTAAATTCTTATTACAATCTGTTTGTTTTCTTTCAAATGTGCACGGTTATATTGTCCTAGAAACAAGTAGTACCCAATCGTTACTATTCCACTATATAATTCTTTTCTATCTGACGCATTCAGCACTTGTCACCCTAAACTATAAACCGTTGAATCCTATTTAAGTACAGATCTAACGCACCCTCCTGTAGAGTCTCAGAGCTAGCTGATGTAACTAATGTTCCGTTATAAGAACGGGGTAATAGGCTACAACCTTGCAATGTGTAGCAGTTATCAAATTAGAGTTTACAAATGTTTTTGAATATTTACTTAAATAATTACCTGTGATAGGAAAATAAATGCATAAAACAATATCTTATAAAAAGTAACTTTGTTGTAACGTATTAGTATTGTTAAGAGACATTTACTAAAACATCTTCAAATGAATTTTTACAATTTACTTAGGATCTTCTGTCAACAGTTGCAAAAAAGAACAAACAAATAAAAAACCGTTACACATACAAACTATTCATCCTCTTCGTCTTGTCCAAGTAGTTGATCAAAGCACTTTTGGCACATATAAATCCAATGTTCATATTAATAAATAATAAAAATAAATTGTCACATGTATTGTACCCTTCCTTTGTCCTCTGTTTCTTGGAAAAGCATTTACCTGGCTTTCCCGATGTAGATGGTATACTTTCTGGATCAAAAAATTGAAAAATCTGATTGTGTTACGGTTCATTCAATGGCGAAATGCAAGATCTTTTAAACATATGTGGTCTAGTAAGCGCCAAAGTGACTTTCCTCAGATATCGGCGACGAGTAATTCCATTACCAGTGTTAGCTTTATAAATAGTTTGGCTATTTATACTAGTTATATTCAGACTAGAAAAACATAGCCTCGTTAGCCAACTACGGATCATCCTGCCAACGGCATACTCCTATTTCATCAACCCCGCCCTTACTGGTATTATAAAACACAATAGCTTCAACTAAATTTTATTAAATATTTCGAAAATAATTTAAGATAGGTATAGGGAATCCCCATATAAATCGACGGAGAATTTAATTTTACATCAGACCTTGAAACAAAATTTTAAAAAATTGAGAAAACTGTGTCTGAAGTTGTATATATTTAAAAATTAATTTTGGGCAGCCTGCACACAATAAGGCCACGAAATTTGAACAGGAGCATCTCCAAACCTTCAGTAATAGCTACTTATAGTAAAATTTGTTAAACTTCATATTTGTGTATGTGGTAATTTTTTAATGAGAGGACGACACTTGTAGTTTATTTTACAAAAACATTTATATATTTAAAATCACTAACTGGATAGCACTAAGATTTATCATATGAATAACGATTATTAAAAGATATACCAAAAGCAAAACTATATAAGGTGTTCCGTTTAAAAAAATTGAACTCCACTGTGTCACCTTTTTCTAGAATACGCTGTATAATCATAAATAATTTTAGAAAGTGCCCGTTTATCTCCTGAACACTTCGTGAACATTTAAAATCTCTACCTATAATAGCACCATATGGAAGGCCGACCCACTAATACCCCACTCTGTATGTATGTGTGGAAGTTTTGGGTGGAATAATCCATACAATTAATAGCTCGAAAATGTACGGCCAAGATCCTTGGACACGTCGATTTTTATTTTTGGCTACGGTTTTTTTGATGTTAAATTCATGTATACAGGGCGACCCAAAAAAAAGTTATGACAGACAAGTAATTTCATTTTTTTAAATGGAAACACATATTTTTTAATTCCTTTTTAAATTCTGCTTAAAATTCTAAGTATCTTTCATGTTTTATGTCCTATA
>JAHWXV010114172.1:0-15201 GCA_024586415.1 Phrixothrix hirtus
CACTCGCGCACGGTACTTTGCACTTTCTTACAGTTTATCAAGTTCTTAATTCAATGTTTCTTAATTACACTCCCGTATTTAAGAATATAGCGAAAATGCGAAGAATTTTTAGGAATTCTTTTTAAATCGCGTTTCGCGTTATTCTATCGGTTCGTATAAACGTTACAATTGTAGTTGCATTTTAGTAAATGGTAGTTTAGGTCTTCATTAATTTAAATTTCCGATAACGTAGCAATTGTAGTTGCATTTTTGTTTTTTATAATTTCAAAGTTAACTGATATCAATGCAATCAGGCATCGATAAATGGGTTTCACAAAACTAATAAAGAATACTAAGGAAGCGCATCTAGCTATTAAACTTAAGGTACGCGTGTGTGTGTCCAGTTTTCAATCACTATCTGTGATAAACGTCATTATGACCAGAGGTCAGTTTGTGTCAAGTCGGGGAAATTTTTATTAATTGTGTTGTAATATTGAGTATATCTATTTATAATTAAATGGAACCCATGGGTGGATGTCCTGCTTATAATATAAGTATTAAGAAATCACCGGGATTATCGTTTAACAGGTATGTTTTTATATTGATGATTGTTAGGTTACCGAACAATATCGTTAATTTTTGCTTGCGTTTGACAACGAAAAGTGTTTTGAATTTATTCGCTTACTTGCATATATTGTTGCATTTCTCATAATGTTTAATTGATTATATTTAAAATAAAAACTATTTAAAGTCGAAATTTTCTTACCGGGTAATATTTGTTTGTTTCATAGGCGTGCATACTTTAATTTCTTACGATTTGTTAATAATTTTAAGTACGTACACCAATGATAGAATAGTAAACACAAATTTGATCGTTCTAACACATGCGCACAACCTGCTAATACTGCCATTACGGTCAGAGGACTTGGGCACAAGTTTACGTGTTTAGGGCGCTTCCTTAGAATTTTTATTCGTTGGCTTCATATATTTAATTTGATGTTTCTACAATTAAAAGAAGGAAAAATAACTCGGAAATGGCTATTATGATTATTTATTGCGGTTTCCATTGGAGGATTGCACACTAAATTATGCTCATCTGAAATACTATACATTTTAAATTCATGTTATTTTTATAAATTTTCCGAACATGTATGTTGTCCCAGTTAATTTACACTAGTGGAAACTATTATTCTTATGAATAGCATGCGTGTTTATTACGGTGGAATTGTGTACCACCAAATCAAGCTTTATGTTTTCGCAATGAGCTTTGGAAATCTGGTATTTTATCTTTTTTTATACTAAGTAAAGCTCGGTAAAGTAATAGTTTTGTATATATTTGTGCTTTTAACGTGGCCCTATAATTTTTCTATGACACGATATTATCACTATACTACAATTTACGCTTTTGTCTAACTAAACTCTTAATTGTCTTGTTTGGATTACATTTAACTTTACTTTTAAATTGCCTAATAATTATTGAGGTTATTCATTTAAAAAATTGTTTTATATAACATTTATATTAGAAGCTGTATTATAGTGTATCATTACTAGTTTTATCCTGATTATAGTATAGATGTTAACACAGAATAAAAATTAAAATGAAGTTACTTTCTTTATTAAATTCTAATTTATCGTAAATCAATGAATTAATTAGTCTTATTGTTCTCAAAATTTAAATGTTGCTTGTTAAAGTAATATGTTGTTTTAGTTGATTAATTAATTTTTGACGGTATTTGGCAAAAACGCAGGTTGGATCCAATTTATGTCCTTTTTTCAGTAGGTTCTTTAATTTTATTTGTCAGTCCTGCTAGTTCTACTTTAAATTAGATTATACTAATGATTATAATAATTGAACATATTTTTTAATTCTGTGCCTGCAATAGTTTAGATTTGAATAACATTTTATATTGAATATTATTTAATATTTATATTAAGCTTGACATTTTTGTTTTTAATGAAATCTGTAGCTAATTATCGCTTTCATATTGTAACAATACATATACACAATTAAACCAGTATAGTCATTTATTGAGATTTGTCTTTTATGTACGAAAAAAGTGCACACCGTATAGAATCACTAAGATAAACAATTGCCGGAACTCAGGACCTATTTTATAGTTAAATGTAATCGATTAAAATAGAAATTTCAAATACATTTAAAACAGTTTTAGTAGAAATGCGTAAAATTTAATTGTTGTAAAAGATCATAGTAAATTAAATTAATAACTTGTAATCCAAATTCTCGTTAGATTTTAATTAAATTATCATCTTATACTAAATCGGTTTTACTTTATCGAGTATAGGGGCTTTTCAATTAATGCGATCAAAACGCAGAAGGTATTTGAAAAATAGACATTTCCTATTTTTCAAAGACCCAGATATTGAAAGTAAATAAAATTCGATAAAATACCTTAAAAATTATCAAGTAAATAATAAGTATTAAAATACACTGTAAACAGTTTTTTATAATAACATTTAAAGTCTTTAAAATAATTAATTTATGAATGGTAATAAACTTACCTTGGCTGCCGTCCATTCTAATTTTAATTACGTTAGGGTTTTCTGGAATTTTTCACAAAATCAAAGAACTTTCCTCGAATTGTACATCTAACGTGCGTACATAAATCAACTATTACAAATTATATAAATGTTCAGCAGCGTATGAAATTCGTCATACTAATTAAATACGGATTTAACAGGGACCTCAAGATTATTACAGCGTTTAAGTTAAGAACAATTAACCCGATATAAGATAGAAAATTTAGTTTAAAATATTTTTTGAAATAGAATGGGAAGTATCGAAACTTTAGAACTCGAACGGACATTTGACACGGGGGAATCGAATTAACTTTCAGATAAATTTTAATAAATTAAACAATTTCCTTTATTATTTCATTGTTTTTCTAGAGAAAATACAAATATGGTTATCACAGCAGTGAAGCGATCATTAACGATACGGTTTGTATCACTGAATAACAAATTCTCTACAATAACAAGGAACCTATACAATGGAAAACACGTGACTGACATTACAAATGCTTTACATAATCTCGAACCTAATGATCAAAAAGCTATCGCTTAAATGATGAACTGTAAAGCAAGATTGTAAAGCAATATATTTAGAGTATTACAAAAATCTTATCGCGTGAGCTTTAGCTGTTTAAAATAATTCCTTAATCACACCCGATGGACCCAAACTTCTATGAAAAATTAACGCAATACTAATCTTGTCACGTTTTTCCGATTTTAATTAATCGTCATATTGCTGTTTATATTTTCTGTACCAAAATATATCGTTACAGACAATTAATATTAGAATAAGAACGGTCAAACGTAATTAAAAACAAAAATTTAAATAAAAATTTAGATTATAAAATATTACATCTAATTAAAAATAAAAATTAAAATATAACCCATGAAAGAATCGCTTGAATAAAACGAAAATACAATTTTAATTAAAGTATTTTATAATTAATAAAGAAATCAATAGAAAAGTTATCCTAATTCATGATAACATATTTGAAGAAATGTAAGTTCAATGTACTTCATCATAGGGTCAAGAAATATAAATAAATTTAAAACCAAACAGTGATGGCCATGTAGTGGTAAAAGTTACAATTCAACATATTAGGAAATAGAAACTTAATGAAATGTAAATTATTTAAGGATAAATTCCAATGGCCACGTATTGGACAATAGTATAATTTAATAGTTAAGGTAGTTTATAAACATAGAAAACTATAAACTTTATTAAGCAATTAAAAGAGATGGCATTGTAAGCTTTCAGTATATTACAATAATTCTCAGAATTGATATTTATCAACAAATTATGATAACTAAATGACTATAAAGCAGTAAACACAAACAATAGAGCCTTCTCGACTCTCTTACCTAAACTATACCCTGCCGATCATATATCCCATTAATCTATTTCCTTGTCAACGTATACATGAACGTAATACTTCAGAACGACTTTAGTTTTCTTACGCTCATGAAATTCATAGTTCTCCACTAACACTATAAGGACGACTTCTGATAGTTATACTAGAGAATAACTACCATAAATATATGTGAAGATTTACGATACTTCAGGACGACTTGTATTGTTTATTCTTTTAGAGGCCACTAAGAGGATTATTTATTCAGCAAAATGACACTTCCGCTATTGTACACACAGCCCTATAACAGTACAAAATAGAAAGACATTTAGGACGATTTCCATATGGACTCGATATTTCGTAACCTACAAAAGGCATAACAAATAAAGAATTCCTTGCCAATTATCCCTTCGCCTAAATATTGCTTTAGAAATCCACTTTAGTAACCATAAATTATGCATGCGAAAACGTATAACTTTACACTTACGACACCATCTCGAAACAGAATTAACAGTAGCATGGAATTCACGGTAAATTTTGTAGTGTAGAATCATAGAATTGTATATAAAACCGATTTAGGAATTGTACAGTGTGCCACGGGTTAAACAGGATTTAAAGCCCTGAAGATGGTCATATGGGCTTATAAGGACTTCCCAAGTGGATTTACATCGACTAGCTTGCGGGAGAGATGGATTCTTAATTAACATATGATGTTTTGCGTGGCAGTTGCTCGGGAAGAGTTATCCTTCATGAAATCTTGGTAAATATTAAAAAGGGCGCCACTAGCTTTAATTTGTAACTCTAGCTAGCTTAGCCAAAAAGCTAGAAACGGCAAGATAGCAGTGAAAGGCTTTAACAGGGAATATTACAAAGATAGTATGGTCCTTGTATCACTCAATAACATCAGACTACGTACTTACTAACTTCTAAAGATCGCTACTTACAAAACCGATTTGTCTTAAATACCTAAAAATAAATTCACAACTATTCTAATAATACAAGGAACTGAAATAAATCAACATTATGTATAATGAACAAAGAAAGAAATATTACAATCTCTTAAATTAATTTGATACGTCATAAACGTTATCAATTAAATAGTTACTAATGCTAGTATTGAACAGTATTATTATGAACCATAAGGTTACGGTGAGGTCCCGCGCAAAAACAAAAAAAATATATATGATTACTCTAGAATGTTAAACTAATTTAGCTAAGATCATTTCGATGACACGTAGGTATCAGCTATTTGAAACCAACTTAGCCTGATTCAAATGGGCCACCCTGTATAGGTGATAATTCTACATAAGTGTACAAATATTCCTAAAATTACATGAAAAATGTCAAATAATCAAATGCTTTATAATGCTAAACGTGTGACGGCACAAAACTAAAGAGCTTGTTTACTATTTCGTAAAACACTACCTAAATGTTAATGATTCTCTTTTGCAATTACAGGTGTTAACAAAAAAAAATTAATGCAACGATCTAATGAAGGTTACTTCCTACGTTACTTTAGATAAGTAACAAAAATTCACTTACGTGCCTGGTTGTATGATGTGAAGCTTTTATATTTAGAAAAGCTCGCCTTTACAGTTTGTTTACTTCATCTTTAATTTCCGTAGCTGGATTACTATTCGGCCAACGGTAGACAATGTACACAAAAATTTGCTTCCATTAACAATTCCCCAATAACGGGCTGAATCGATAGATTCTTTACACGATCATCGATAACTACAAGAAAGAAATACTGCACAATTGATTTGAAGATTTTACATGATTAAAGGAACTTTTCTGCTAAAATTCTTAATCGAACTTAAAAACACGACTGAACGCCAAGATGGTTCCGACATCAATCCCCCTTGTTATATTCCAAAACTAGAACGCTAAAACAAAACGGAAACGGAAAAACTGTTCACGTACGAAAACTTATCCAATCACCAAACTTGCATTTCAAACTAGCCAATGGTATGAACTCCCCCTGACGCGCTCGAAAACTTGCTCGTCAGCGAAAATCACATGACAACTACACTGATTAAATCATACATACTACGAATTACAAAATTACGTCATCTTTTTAAACTTTATAAACATATTTTAGCTGACCATTTTAAAATACTAATTCTTATTGGAAATTATGCTCAACCAAACTGAAATAAATAATTAACATAGGGTTTTATTATTTTAAGCAGCAACAAAGATTTTGAAAATGACGGAATTAAAATTAAGATTTATTATTAAACTAAATGCCAGAAATTTATTTATTTTAAATTAAGATTTTAAACGATACTATTCAAGGTTACGGGTTACCAAGCATATGGGGTGTATTCAAAAAGGTTGATAATCATAATTTACACAAACTTATATTAATTCATTTTCATATATTCTATAGAGTGATTCAAAATTAAGAAGGCGTTTGACAAGTGTAAATAATGAATTTAACTTTTAAAATAGTTCTATTACCAAGAAGGAAACCAGTCAATAAAGTATATGTATAAAAACAATCACGCATTTATTGAAGATCGAATTCGAATCCTAATACCGAGTACATTATTTCAAATAAAAATATACATATTAAAATAGAAATCATATCATAGAATCGAATGATACGCAATTATACTGGTGAAAAACCTTATAACATTATCTTCGTAAAATTAAGCAGAGGATTATAAATTAAATATTGAAACCCCTGAGACGTTCCATGCACTATGAGCTAAAGTTGCCGATCCAGTGAAGTTAACGAAGGCAGCTTGACAAAACAAATATTTTACGTCAAGCTCTCTAACCAGTACGAAGTACCAGAGTAGCGTGACAATCTTTCTTTTGATTATTATTAAAACTAATTAAGTAATATAATAAACCATAGACGGCTTGTGGCATAAAGTGTAAATAATGTTTACTTTTTCTATGATATGATATGCCTGAAAGGTTTTAGTGTAATCAATAACTAAGAGAATGGTTTCAATTCTTTGCGAGATTACCCTGACAAGTATCAAATTGCAATGAAAACCAGAAATAATAGTACGGGTTTTCAAACTTTAAGTGTTTAATCATTTTGCAAACATTGACAAAAACGAGATTCGTGCAGTTATGAAGGAGATGACGCGACTTCCAATTTTGGAAGATATACAGGAAACTTTGGGGGAATTCGCTCCATGAAATGGTAAAAAAGCGGTCTGCATGATTCAAACGTGGAATATATTCCACAAAAGACAAAACATGGCCTGGGGGTTCAAAAATGGAATGGTGGAAAAGCAGCGGAAATTGTGGTTTCTAACCGGCGTTTAACAGTTGAGCAGGTTGCACACATAGCAAAGGTAAGTGAAACCAGTATTTAAAAGATCATAGTACATGAATTAGGGATGAAAAGAAATTCAGAACACTGGGCTCCCTGAATGCTTTCAACTTAGAACAAACAAACACGCTTAAGCATTTCACAACAACTTCTAGTCCATTTTCTAGCAGATTCTGGAAATGTCCTGACTCTGTATGAAACAAAAAACAGCAGTTGAAAGAATGATATTGTCATGGCTCACCACCACCCAAAGGGTTCTAGATAGTTTCAACTACCGTAAACATTATGGCGGCAGTATTTTTGGGATTGTAAGGAAATCTTGTTAATTAATTACACTGGTCAACACAAAATTTACTGTTTCTAGATAATTTGGGTGTGCTGAACCTAAACATACCCTCAGATTTTTTGAATCAGATCTTTCTTAGGAAATACAACAGATCATATTTTTAGGATAGAGGCTAATTTAAGTTTTATAGGTACCCATATATGTAGTTCTGCTACTCAACAAAGAAACAAGACACAAGTAAAAGAAAGACATTTATTGTATAATAAATACTTACACAAATTATGAAAGTTATCTGCCATAAACGTTAACCTAACTAGAATTACAGCAAAAAGTTGTAATAACAACGCCTAATAAAGCGTCACCTAAAAACTTTATTTTATATGATTTTCTTGCAAAAGATTTAAAAGGACGGTCTTTTTTGAAAATTCCAGTAGTAATTGGCCATCATGTGAGTGTCCCACCTGCCCCGATATCTCGCTTCCATAGTTTTCATATCCTAGTGGAAACGTTCCCCATGGTCGTCACTAAGGCTACCAAGATTTTCTGGGAAACGGTTTAAGTGGCTGTGTAGGTAATTAATCTTAATGTTCATATGACAGTCGTGTTTTTTGAAATTGTTGAGCATGACTTCCACTATAGCCTAATAATTTTTCGATTTATGGTTTTCAACCAAATTTTACACAACTTTAACAAAATAAGACCGTGCTTAGACTCAATTTCAGTAATCGATTCTGTAAAATACGAATCTTCTATAAGTGCTTTATCTGAGGTCTATTAAATATTCCGACTTTCAATTTTTCTGTGCTAAGTGCAGCGAATTTATTGGACAAGTATTCAAAACAAGGGCCATTCTAATCTAGAGGCTTTACAAATTGTTTCATAAATCCTAGTTTAATATGCAAAGGAGGAAATATGATTTTCTCTCGTTCAACCAACGCTTCGTTGATTACGTTAGCTTATCCTTGAATTAGAATATCTCTAGAAGTCCAATTTTTTCTAATCCATTGTTGATCGTTAGTCTTGCTGTCCCAAAGACACAGAAACAAGGATATTTTGTACAGCCGTATTGCTGTCCCAGAAGAAAGTTTACGATTTTCAAAGATAACCCACTGACGTTCGTCATACTTGATATTGTTTAGAACTAGTGATATTGTTTTATATTCCTCTTTTATTTTTGTAGAATGACCATTCCGTATATTTCCACATTTTTTACCATTATGTAGAAGAATATACTTTAAACTGCATTTGAAACTGTCGATAGAAACACCCTAGTCAGCTGGTGTGTACTCTGGTATACCCATTTTTTCTAACAGTCCTTTAATATCGTCACAAAAAACATTTTATTTTCCTGAGAGAAAAATGGCAAAAGATCTTTCTCTCTATTACGGCAGTATGTAATTGTGGTGCCCGGATAAAGAAGATTATTTTCATTTAGTCTGAAGACGGGCTTCCCTAGAGAAAGTACCTAACTAACTTTATATTACGTAACCGTTAATATCCCAAAATATACGTATATTTAACGGAGTATTCTTATTTAAACCGAACCGATACCAGCGGCGTAGCGTGAATCGGGTCGAATGATTTAAAAATAAAGATTTTTGTTTAATTTACAATAGATTCAATCGGAAAATTAACAAAAAGCAAAATGTTTACAAATGTTAAAGGAAACTTGACAACGCGCTTTGAATGTTGACCAGGCAAATTCAATTGGATTAAAAATTGGACTATACGGACTTAATCTTAACAGGTGGTATTTAACAAACCTATCCACCTAAAACACCTTCCACCCTGTTGGAACATAGTAATGGGAATTATCTATTACCATTGCTACTTATTAGGATTTGGTTTTCTATAGGGTCCTCTTCTAATATTCTAATGGATAAGCCCATATTTCCAATGCATCCTTGACTACCTACCGCAATGGTAGCTGTAACGAAATTCTATTCTAAATCTTCTTTGTTTTTGTGATATAGACATATTAATATTGACCCCATTCATTTATTCAAGATTTGTTGAACATATTCGTGATATTTTACTCTGTTTTGTAGGGCTTTTACCCTCTCAAAATCCTTTCGAACATCTTTTAATGTATACAATGAGTCCTCCAAGTGTTTCCGGAGATATTCCTTTTGAAACATCAATTTGGTGATCCATCAGAAACTTTCTTTTATCTGTTGCAGTTAATTTGGGATTTTTTTCAATACATTGTTCCATGAAAGTGCAAGGTCACTTATAATTTCTGTTTTTCTTCCTCAACCACGTAGCTTTTCAATTTTTTGTTCATCTTTAACCCATCGACGTGCAGTTTATTCTTTTACACCCAAAGTACTCGTGGGTGCTATCAAACCTTCCATTGTTTGTATATACTGCTTTATAACATCGTCAGTATTTTCAAGTATACAACTATATAAACATTAAAGATAAACATTAAAATTGTCACAGTTTCTATACAAATTGAATGTAACAATTCTTAATATGAACTTGATAATTTCCAAATTGAAAGTAATTATTCTCAATTTGAATCTGATAATTCCAAAATTGAAGGTTATTGTGCAATTTGAACTTGGCTATTTCCAATTTGAAAATAATTGTTCTGAATTTGAAATTGAAAATATATGGACTGATTAAGTGATTTACCTAAATCCTAAATTATTAATCTATGCTGTAAGGATGAAATTATTCAAAATAAGGGAGTGTGATAATTTTCAAGTTGGAATATCGTGTTTTATGTTGGTAATTTTTTTTATTAAATTTAAATATTCTTATGCAAAGGTGTTTTTCCGCACCAATTTGATGTCAGACAGTATCCCCGCAGAACACTATTCTTCAAGAGTTCCTAAATGATGGGGGTTAATGAATAAAGAATTAAGACAGGCCGCAGTCCGATAGTAACGCCATTAACCGAGAAAGGGTAAAATTCAATTACTTCTAGCCGGAAAATATTAGTAATTACGCATACCGCGACTTTAATATAATTAGATCGCAAGATGCGAAGAATTCTGAGAAAAACCGTGTTTCATTCATATAAAATGTTTCTACTTCATGACTTGCACATAAATTTTTCCTGAATTTCAGTATGGTATTGTAAATAAACAAAATTCTCATTATTGAGTTTGAATAATTGATCAGAAATCCGTCAACGTTCTTAACACACTTTTGTATCAAGCTTCATCGTCTACAACTATTGAGCTTAATTTTTTTGAAAGACTGGGTCAGTAACGGTTACTCTGTGCGTTACACAGACATAAGATAGAGATTCCTCGTGGAATAAATCTAAGTAAAGTAAGATTAATAGTAATTTCGGAAAAATGACTTAACTAGTCTTATGATTCAAAACAATAGCCCTCTTCCTGTGCCCGTAAGATCTTCCGAACTTTTGGTTCCAATTTTTTTCTCTTTAAGTATTTAAATAGTTAAATGTGTGTGTAAATATGGCCAGAAACCTCGAAATATAGATACGAAACATGAGAAGCTAAATAAATTCCATTCCATGACCTATTTGGGAGCTACTATGTAAAATTCAATCACGCGTTTGGAAAAATGGATCATCGAATATGTAGAACATTTCTGGCATACCATCTTTATGGTAATGGTTGCACACATACTTAGCGTTTTGCTATCTCCGTTAATTAATTTAAGTAAGTTGTTTAAGGGGATTAATACATTTAACTGGCACTGTTTATTGTTTTCAGTTATTTGTATAACACTGTAGATGTTACGAATGTACAAGGTTCACGTTGTTATATTAATAATACAAAATAATTATCAGAAATCATGTATTAAAATTACTAATTATACAAGATCGTTTCTATATTTAAAAATTCTTATTAGTAATAGTGGCTTTTGTAGTGCGCAACTCCAAATTCATCTTAAAAAAATCGAAGTAGATTAATTAAAAAAATTGTTCGAGAAATCCCTCAATTCCCAAAACTGCAATTTTACCTAAACAATCGCTCGTGCCAATTTTTAAAGATATTGTATTTCACTATTTATAAAGGTATTCTGAAAAACGCAAATGTTGTATATTGCAGAAATACAATTTTCAATAAAAATATGAAGGTTTAAAGCTTTTTAAATCAGCTAAGGTATATTAGATTTCAAAAATAAGAGACAACAAATGTTTTCGCTGATTTCATTTCGGAAGATTGTGTTAAAATATTATATCTCTAAAAGCTTCTATAATTCACGATACTAAAAAAATTCAATAAAGAGAAGTTTATGATTTTTTAAAACAAATATACAAATACTAAATATTTATTTAATAAAATTCGATTTTACTTCATTTCAACTGCGTCTCTGGCTTCCCTGAAGTGCATCTCAATACATAGCCATATAAGAATTAAAATATTCAAAATAGGTATGTGAACACAAAGAACTTACGAAACCTTTGAATATACAACATTGTTAAGATTATTTCTATATGATGTAAAGGTAATTTCTTTAAAATGCTACTTCACGTCACTTTGTTCAGCCATCCTACGCTTTTGCATAACATAATTAAAACAACAGCTTTCGTTGTCTAATTAAATAAACGAGATTCCTATGTACTTATTAATTTAGAAAAACTGACAGTGATTGGTGTGTATAATATCCGTGGCTATTTAAGTTAATTGCTTTTCATCTCCTTATAAACGGTCGCAATTTTAGTTGGGATCTTATATTTTAGCTAAAACAATAACTATGGTCCAACGCTGGTCATATACCATGCTCCTAACAATCTATGCTTTGTCTTAAATACATTAACTAAATAATAGGCATACGCCACTGCTTACTTGGTATTATGAATTTCCCTAATTAAATTCATTCCAATAGATGCATCCACCTATTTTTTAAAATTAATTAAATTTATTCTCGGTGACCTTATTTACTATTAAGTACATATGAGTCATTAAAGTTTCCCACGTTATATTTCGCTCGTTTGAGTAAATATATTTACTCACTGCTATAACTGCTGCAATAGTAGTACATTTCTGAAACCTCCCAGAACATCATTTATGACGTACTTGCGTACAAATAGACAACAATTAGTTGATAAAGCAATATCTGGTGTCCCATCTAGGGATTACTTTTCGCTTAGGTAAAAGTTAAATTTAAAAACAGAGTTGTTGTTATCTTGCTAATACCAAGATTATTGTGCAAAATAAGAGTGTTAAAGCGAAAAAATTATTTTTTGATATACGAACTAATTATAAAACACAAATTTAGATTCTAATACAATGATCTACATACGTTTTAAGTTTAACGAATTTATAGATATTTATGATATTAAAAATTGATACGTATTGGTTCAGTCTGTAAACCACTCTTTCATCTATAAATTCTTTGAGTACTTAATAACTATCAGCAAAATAATTGTTCAATTGCTTTATTTAACTCAATCACAACACAGATAAATTTATCTTTCGTTGAATATTTACTGACGAACTCAATATATATTATATTTTAATTTTGTTTTATTTGTTCTTGTTCTTAATAGTCTATAAGTACTTTTGGTATATATTTTAATACCCTAGTTTCAGATAAGGTTCCCAGAATTGCATAATACTCAAAGGTAAATCTGAAAGTTGTCATTTTGGTTACCTTCCTACTTAAAATTGGAGAAATAACATTGCTAAAGTATTAATTGATCTTAGTATGTAACTTAAGCTACAGGTTGATGCCGATGACTATGCCCACATCTTTCACCATTTTATTTCATTCTTTGGTGCACCATACTTCAATTAGTACCGATTCCAGACAGCTTATAGAATACAAGACTAATAACAGGCATGTCGAACCCTGTCTTCACCAAGTCTGTCGTGTGCCGATTTACACTACAATAAAGGAATTTTTTGTTCGTCTGTTTAACTATTAAGAATTATGTGACGACCGAATACCAAGTACAACACTGGTAACAGGTAATTCGAATGATCCCGTCTTTATGTAAACGGTGACTCTTCATCACCATGTTGATCTGGTACGTTCCCTTCAATTTAATTTTGATTGGGGATCTAATGTTTGGATAAGTATTTTTATTGCATTCTATAAATATATTGCATATTATACACATTATACATGTAATTATTGATTTTGATTTATTATATTTAATATACCTTTTTCTCGGTGTAAGTCTCAGGCAAAAGTGACAGTTTATGTGATTGTAGAGCTGATAGAAATATTTGACGCTACTATATTTTAACTGCGCAAACCAACCTTTAGCTTCCCTTCGCCTTTTATTTATAGTGGTATATATTCTCAACTGTTCAAAATATGAGAGTGGTTTCATTGCCGAAATAATTACCTTTAATGTAAAAAATATATTTGTAAATTTGAATAGTATTAACTTTTAATAAAAAAAATTGAATAAATTGAAATATTTCAAGTGACTCTCGTTTGATTTAAATGAAATATTCTACAGCTAAGGTGATGAATAAGAGTAAAGTGCCGCTGTTAATTACGTAGTTGCCAGAAATTGCATCTGCCTTTCTAAAAATAAAGCTAGCGCTTCTGTGCATGGAGAATAGAAGGAACAAGGCAAGAAAACAACGATAGATTATTGTAGACGTTTTAACTGCCAGGATTATAATTACCAAAAGATGTTATCAATTGTGACAATTTCAATTGTGAAGTTTCACGCTTACAGTGCAATTTAGTTTGTAGTAAGAGAAACCTAACCGTACTGAAACATACGTTTATGATGTTAATTTGACCTAAAAGGTACTGAAAAACTTCTCAGATTATGGATTTACACAAAACTTCCTTGGTACCTTTGTCAATGCTGTAGGTAATTTTAAATTGAGTAAAACTGTTGGGCCATTCATGTACCTATATAAAGCGGTAGAAGCGCTTCTAATATCTTTGTTTTGAAAGATTCTCGATTTTTCGTAACTTACATTTCAAATTAGTAAAAGCGTAGATCTCCTACCCTCCCCTGTTTGTGATTCATCAATATTAATGGTAACGTTAATAATTGGTGCTGAAGCAGTAGCTCTATTTCACGGTTAAGTACCCACAAAACCAGAAACAAAGGTAATATATGAGTTTCAAGCACACGAACAGACGAGTCGGAATAAGGGGTCATTGGTTTTATAAAGAATATACAGGTAGCTTCAGACATAATTGCATAAAATAAAAACAAAGGTTCATATAAACATAGTTCCGTAAACGCTTCGTTTTTGAGACAGGATGTTAAAATAGTAATTTAAAAAAGTAGTTTCCTAAAATGGGTTATATTGTACGAGTGGAATGTAGTGAACGGGCAGCGAAGCCGCGAGTTATAACAATATTTAAAAAAGCTTTATATTTGAATGTATTGGTGATCTAAGGGATTTTATGTATAGTTTTCTGGGTTGGCAACGTTATTATTGATTTTTGTAGATAAATAATTAATTATTGCCTGTAGATGTTATGCATCTTATAAAATTGTAGTATTTATTAAATTGAAAATAGATAATTTTATATTTCACATTTAGTAAATAAATAGTAATAAAACGTATATAAATACAATTATTTTCGGGCCTATGCTGTATTATGTCATTATTAACTAATGTATCGAATCTCTAAAAATAAAATGTTGCACACTCGTGTGTGTTATAACGAGATTTTTATAGACGCAAATTAGAAAAATGTATTTTATCTATTTGCGTATCTAAACCCATTTGAGTTTCCTAAAGGTCTTCTTTTTTACGAGGGTTGCCTTTTATGTTGTTACAAATGACCACTAGATGTCGCTAGTGTACTAAGTTATTGCCATATTCGTAAAATTTGACATTTTGTATTGTAAA
>JAHWXV010114207.1:0-18385 GCA_024586415.1 Phrixothrix hirtus
GCATAAATTTCGCTTCGGCGCTATTTTGTTCGACCTTACATTGTATACAGTTTTATAAAAGTAAATTATGATCACAATTTCGGCGTAGTATGCGCACAATTCCGCATCAGTTATCAAATTGGAGAACCAAAAACGTTACCTAAAAAAATTTTGTGACGGCGCAACGTAAATTTCTCTTCAGCACTATTTTGTTCCAACTTAAGTTATAAGTTTGTATAAAAATGAATTGTGACCGAAATTTCGGCACAGTATTTCTGCAGACAGTCGTGGATGAGATCAAATCGGAAAATCAAAAACGTTACCTAAACGAAATTTTGTGACGGCTTAAATTTCACTTCGGCGCTATTTTGTTCGAACTTACATTGTAGATAATTTTATACAAATGAATTAGGACCAAAATTTCGACGCGCTATGCACACAATCTGGCATCAGTTATCAAATTGGAGAACCATAAATGCTACCTAAACAAAATTGTGTGACGGCGCAGCGTAAGTTTCTCACCAACACTATTTTGTTCGAACTTAAATTATAAACAAATAAAAAACGAATTGTGACCAAAATTTCGGCACAGTATTTCTGCAGACAGTCGTGCATCAGATCAAATCGGAAAACCAAAAACGTTACCTATACGAAATTTTGTGACGGCTTAAATTTCACTTCGGCGCTATTTTGTTCGAACTTACATTGTACACAGTTTTATACAAATGAATTAGGACCAAAATTGCGACGCAGTATGCACACAATCTCGCATCAGTTATCAAATTGGAGAACCATAAATGTTACCTAAACAAAATTTTGTGACGGCGCAGCGTAAATTTCTTTTCAACACTATTTTGTTCGAACTTCAATTATAAACGAATAAAAAACGAATTGTGACCAAAATTGCGGCGCAGTAGTATTGCAGACAGTCGTGCATCAGATCAAATCGGAAAATCAAAAACGTTACCTAAACGAAATGTTGTGACGGTGTATATTTCGCTTCAACCCCATTTTGTGCGAACTTACATTGTAAATTGATATAAAAATGATGTGGGACAAAAATTTTGGCGCAGTATTACTCCACACAATCCCGCATCAGTTATCAACTCTGTGAACTAAAGAGGCTACCTAAACGAAATTTTGTAACGGCGTAAATATCGCTTCAGCGCTATTTTCTTCGAAATTAAATTGTACATAGTTATATAAAAGTATTACAGGATTACAGTACACAATTCCTCATCCAGCGGTTATCAAAATACAGAGCACCAAAAACGTTATGTGAACAAAACTTTGTGACGGTATAAATTTCGCTTCACAGTTATTTGATTCGAACTTAAAATGGTACACAATTTTATAAAAATGAATTATGACCAACATTTCGTCGCAGTTTTGTGGCATACTCAATTTTCAGCGAACCAGCGAACTGAAACGAAATTTTGTGGCGGTTAAAATTTCGGTTTTACCATGATTTTGCCCTATATCAAACTTAAAGTTGTACCAACATATTTTTAAGCAAATCAGGACTGCAAATACAATCATAATCGGGAATTCAAATTTAAATTAAACAATGTGTGGCTCGGTTTCTGAGAGAACCGCTGGCGCAGTTAATGCATTCAAACATTTGCAGTTGTTTTCATTTTCAGTTGTAACACACTTTACGTTAGATAAATAAAAGCCACAAATTTACATGTTGCCATATAATAAACATACAAAATATTAAAGAGCATTGTCAAATTTCAAAGATCTAAAATTTAAGATATAAGCAAACCAAAAATAAAAGCTCAACCAGAAACGTTACCTGAATGAAATGTTGTGACGTTCTTATAAAAATTAATTATACCCAAAATTTCGGCTGTTTCTAATAGAAACGTTGGCGTAGTATTATGTCATACAATTTCCCACCCTTTAGTTACTGAATTTTGAAGGAACGGAAACGTCACCTACAAGATTCAAATTGCGGTTCAGTCACTGACAGCGGAATGATTTTTTCCTAAATCAAAGTTAAAATTGTATAATTTTTTTTAAGCGAATTAAAACTGAAAATGCAACCGTAATCGCGAACGAAAACCGAAATAAAACAATTTTCAACTCGGTTGCTGGTAAAAATTCTTCTCTCTTACTCAAGTATTTTCAATGTTCCTCATTATTAGTTTTAACACTAACGAAACTTCTAAGAGGACGTAAAACTCACCTACAATAGTTGATTAAAAGGTTCGCAAATCTGAAATTCAAGATATAACCAATTCAAAAACCGAAACTTCGCTTAACAAGTTAACCGAAAACGTTACCCAAACGAAATTTTGTGACAGTTTAAATTTTGGTTGAACGTTACTTTCTTTAAACTTAAAATCGTTCACAGTATTTTTAAAAATTAATTACGTATAACCAAAATTTCGACTCCGTGTTTGGTAGAAACATTAATGCAGTTAATGCACACAACCCCTATCCAAACATTTTCGGTTTTCCTGATTCTTAGTTTTAGCACTACCGAAACGTCTAAAGAAAAATAGGTAAACTCACTTTATAGGTTAATAAAAGCCATAAAAAACACGTTATAACATTATCACATTTTGACGAATGCGATTGAAGATATAACTGATCCGAAAACCGAAATTGAATGTAACAAATTTCGGCACAATACTAGTTTGTTCAAACTTGAATTGGTATACTGCTTATAAATTATAACCAAAAACGCAATCGTAACTAAAATTAAAACTGGGAACTAAAGCAGATGAAACAAGTTTCGGAAATGTTGGCACAATAATACTGCATGCATGTTCAGCTTTCTTCATTTTACATTTTAGTAGTATGGAAGTTTTCCAAAAATTGAAGAGTCGTAATAAGGAAATAAAACTAATTTTATGATACGTAATTAAGGTTGAAGAACAGAAATTCAAAATAGACGGTGTCCCAAAAATAACTGGCATAGCGAAAATTCTGGGTAACTTATGATCCGCAGACAAAAAAGCGTTCTCGAAATATTAAGTTCAACCCTGGCGTACGCGCCCACGCCGTGCCGGATAGTAATAGCGTTGATCTTGATCGCTATATCTTGAAGTATGGAACATATGTTCGTTTCTAGAAATATTTATTCCAGAAGGTAAAATTAAAACGATTTTGTTATTTTACCTGACATTATTTAGAACAGTACTTCCTAATCTCTGGTCCATGAATCTTACAGGTAGGCGAAAAATTAGAAATTATTTTTGCAAAGGAAAATAAATAAATAAGCAAATGTATTTTCCAGTTGTTCTTTTTGTTTACAATAGTAACTTTTAGAGAATAATATTGTTTCTGGTTTGCGTAAAAAGAATCAGTTATTCTGTTTTAGAATATCTCCATTGAATACGTTACAAATTTGAAAAGAAGATGCATTGTATTAATTTCATGTCTGACATTTAGATTCGTGATTTTAACAAACAATTTTGATAGGAAGCAAAATTTTTAAAAGTAAAATCTTATAGTGTAACAACCGATTTCAAATTGTTTTGTTATATCAAAGAAAATAAACAAGGCCAGGGAATTACAAGCACGTCGTAAACAAATATCAGTGTTATTCCATACAATAGTATTAAAGCAAATTATATCATTTAAATTTTTAAAGTTTAAATGTCCTTTTTGGGGAAAATTATGCGTCAGTTTTCGTGGTGCCGTCTCTGTTTGGGACATCCTGTATAAATCTAACCGAAAACCAAAATTAAAAGCGTTTTAATGAAATTTTGTAACGAGTCAAATTTTGTTTTACTTAGCAAGCAAAATTATGTTTCTCCAGCTCGAACCTCAAACAGTACTAACATTTTAATAAAATTAATTGTAACCAAAAACGCAACCGTAACCAAAATTAAAACTGGGATTGAAAATCGATACGAAACAAATTTTACTTCAGTCTCTGGTAAAAACGCTAGTGCAGTGTTAATGCATAATTTCTCATCCAAAAATGCGGTTTTCCTTATTTCTAATTGTGATAACAAAATTTTTCAAAAACAAGAAAAGTTCAAAACGCATTTTGTGATAGATAAATAAAAGATACGATAAACAAGTCAGAATATGAGAGAAAATTACAAAATGTGAAAGAAAGTTACCAAGAATTTTGAAAAATGTAGTGAAAATCAGAAATTCGAGATGTAACCGAACCAAACCCGGGCCCGACCAAAAACATTACTTAAACGTCTTAAATTTATTTTATTGTTTGACTGATCGATCGAACTCGACCTTAAAGCTTTTTAAAGTGACTTAGCACCGATGTAGCCATAAATGAATTTCGGTTCAAACTCTGATAGAAACTTTGGCGCAACATTATTCGGTTTTCCTCATTCTTAATTTTAGTATAGTGAAATGTAAAATTCATTTTATGATAGGTAAATAAAAGCGCAGAAAATTTCAGAGCTTGCGGTTGAAGATCTGAAATTCATAGTATAACCGAACCGACACCGAAATTTCATGCAACAAGCTCAACTAGAAACGTCACCCGAACGAAATTTTGTGACGGTTCAAATTTGGGTTGAATATTATTTTGTAGTATAGCTAACGGATTTAAGACAAGCTAAAAATCATACAAACCTTTCCTTTAAGTAAAGGCTAGAACCGCAAAATCGGTAACTCTGGCAAAAACGTTAGCCCAGTATTAATGCCCAGAAACCCTCATTGGTCGGTCGATTCTCTATTCGTCGGCTAAAAATGTTCGCATTGTTTGTTCTTAATTTTAGCACTAACGAAAATTTCCAGTAAAAAAAAAGGTCGTAATAAAGAAGTAAAACGAATTTGATATAGATAAATGAGGAGCATGCG
The DNA here is from genome assembly GCA_024586415.1 of Phrixothrix hirtus. Taxonomy (NCBI): domain Eukaryota; kingdom Metazoa; phylum Arthropoda; class Insecta; order Coleoptera; family Phengodidae; genus Phrixothrix; species Phrixothrix hirtus. The sequence goes on from JAHWXV010114207.1 coordinate 4,768, forward strand.
AGACAAAATGTTATGGAGTAACGCGGCTGAAGATCACAAATTCCAGATGTATAAACTGAACAGAAAACTGAAATTTTATGCATCAGTTATAACCGAAAACGTTATCTGAACGACATTTTGTAATGGTTCAAGTTTTGGTTCAACCACTTTTAGGTTTGAGTTTTATTGACCAAGCGAAGCGAGGTTTTCTGAAGTTGAACAGAGAGCCAAAACTAATGCTGAGAGTTTCTGGTTATATCTATCAAGAAGTTTTGTGATAAAAAACGAGAAGAAACAGAAAAAATCCCAAGAACTGATAAATAGTTCCAAAAATTTCGTTTTCGCGCTTAAGCGCGAAATACTCCGATTTTAGATCGAAAGTTCCGAGGACCTTGTCCTCATCGATCTGCGTTCATCGGCATTTAGACCTGTTTCAGGTACCTCCTATCAGGAATGCCGTGTCTTTGGTCGCGCATGCCCACTACTTGCGATCTTTGTGTAACGGCAACATTCATAGCTTGGGAACGCTGCGACTTTCTGTTTGGGATCAAATAGCGCGAATTAGAGAAAAGAGCTTTAGAAGCCTTAGTTTTAGACTGATAAATTTTGCCATAAAAATAGCGGCCATCAATAAAGAAATCTGGTAAACAAAATTTCCCAAAAAGGTAAAAACTTTTAGTTATCAAATTTATAAAAGTGAAATCAGAAAAGAATATTGGAGAAGAGTTTCCTGTTCTTAGATTTTCAGATTTTCTTACTTCTTCAGATTTTGGGAGATCTAAATGGAAAATTGGAAAACCAAAATAAAGACACAGAGAAATACTTAGATAAAGAGGGAGAAAATACAAAAAATAATAACATACACAAATCCACAAGAGTAGAAGTAAGCAGAAAAGAGAGGTCGATAGATAAAGAAAAATAGAAATATGACTAAAATATAAAAGTAATAAGAGCGGTAGAAATATGGAGAGGGCATTATTTAGTAAAGATGAACCTAAGGATACGAAAGAAAATTAAGAACAAAATTAAAGAAGAAAGAAGAGAACTGAAAAATAAGAAGCTACAAACTTAAAATAGATACAAATAAAAATATATACCAAGAGTTATTAACCACAAAATTCGGAGAACGAAAAGAAGAACAGGATCTGGAAAAAACGGATGAGGTTCAAAATATTGTTCTAGAGCTGGAAAGGGAAGTTTGTGGAATATCAAAAATGGGAAATACAAATATCAAAAAGAGATTGGTAGACGACAGAAATTAAAGAATATATCAAGGACAAAAAGAAGAAATGGAAAAGATAGTTTCAGACAAAAACAGAAGAAAATTACGAAATATATAAAGAAAAAAGGTAAAAAAAGATTAACGAGGCGAAACAAGAATCTTGGGAGAAATTATGGAGAAAAGATGAAAATAAGAGAAAACTAACAATTATTCTATGGAATATTAAAAAGGCTAAGAAATAAGAAAGAATATAATACGATCAACATAAAAGATAAAGAAAGAAAAGCAATCACGCAAGAAAACGCAATAATGGATAGATGGAGGCAACATTTTGAAGAATTAACAAAAGCAATCGGAGAAATTCTTAAAAAGGGAATAAATATAAAACAAGAATACGAGATAGAGGTAGTAGAAGAGGAAGAAATAACTAACGCTATGGAAAGGAAGAGCATCAGGAACAGATAATATCATATCAGAAATGATGAAATTTAAGGGAGAGAAAGGAGTGGAAAAGCTAAGGAATGTAACGTATGAAGCAATTAAAAAGAAAAGAATGCCCAAAGACTGGAATAAAGGTATAATTTTACCAATATATAAAAAAGAGGGCAAACGAAACTGCGAAAATTACAGAAGAAGCATCCCAGAAAAACTACTAGCCAAAGTCATAGAAAGGAGAATAAAACGTAAGATTGAGGATGTCATAGAAGAAACACAATGTGGATTTAGAGGAGGAAGAAGCGTGCAAGATCTAATATTTATGATAAAACAGACTAGCGAAAAGATATTAATAAAAAATAAAGATGTACATGTTTCATAGCTCAGAAAAAGGCCTTTGAGAAGATCCACAGGATATGGAAAGCATTGGGAAAAAAAGTAAAAAAAGGAACTATTGAGGTATTAAAATCAATGTATATAGGGAAAAAAACAAAGCGAGATACAATAATCAGGAATCATTGGAATTCGTCACGGCAATAGGAGTAATAATGTGACGCTAGAAAAGAAGCCAAGAAAAGAATAAAAAGCTAAAGTTGGGGTATTGGAAAAGAAAAAAATCAAATTAAATGAACTAATATTTGTGGATGATATGACGATCCTCGCAAAATCAGAAGAAAGCTTTCAATATAACCTAAAACTTTTAGATACGCAACTGATAAAGATAAATATGAAAAAAATACGGGAAAAACAAACAGTATGATGATATGCTCGGGGTATAAAGAAAATAGCAAAACAGTGCAAGAAAAAAGAGTAGAACAGGTACACAGCTTTAAATACTTGGGATCCATTCTGGAAAAAGCAGGAAATAGATACGGAGAAAAATAAAAGAATGTGGAAGGCCGGAAAAACATTTAATATGACGAAAAACGCATTTTTGGGTGAAAGAGAAATACCAAAAAAGGTAATAAGACCAACTATAATGCATAATAGAGAGACAAAAACGAGGAACAAACGCAATGGAAATTAGATTTTTAATAAAAATCGTGGGAAAAACTAAGAGACAAAATAAGACGTATAGGCAATAACTGCAGGTGGAGCCTATACAAAATAAGATAGTGGACGGATAGTTGAGATGGCTTGGACACGTATGTTGAATTTCCAGATGAAAGAATGACAAAAAGAGTATACAAAACGAGAATACAAGGGAAGGAAAAAATCGAAGGCCAAAGAAAATAGAGAACGCTGGAGTTAGAGAAGAAGCAAAAAAGAAGGGAAAAGTATGGGTAAATATAAAGGATCTGACAAAAGGTAGAAAAAATGGAGAAGGAAATACAACGTACTGTAAAAAAGGCACTAGATTAATTCGCAAGAAGAAGACGAAACTCCTGATAAAGATAAACTAGCCAAAATAGGAGAAATACAGGCAAAACATTAAACAGCACTAAAGGGAATCTCTGAGACAAAACTTTAAAAGCCCCTTAAAATTGTCTGCATAATTCCCGATTTCCCAAATATCTCATACCTAATTGTACAACGGCACACAATATTTGCGCTGTAAATTAGATTGGCACGACAAGTGTTTATATTTCAATTAGAATTTGTAAGTCTAATGTCAAGCAATACATCCTTCGAAACCAGTTAACTGTTTTCTTGACTTTTTTACACATCGTGGCTGCGTGAGCTTTCTCTGTAATGATGTACATATGTAATTTTAGGTATGCTTTAAAGCTTTAAACCTTCAATTAACTAAAGCCAGCAGTCTCGAAACAAATAAAGTACACCTTGTAGCAAAAACAGCATTTAAACAGTGTTGCTAATTGCAGTTAAAAATTAAAATGAAACCCAAGATTTCTGTCTACAAATTCACGGCGTAAAAACATACCAACACCAACGCTGATTTAAATGTCTGGCTATAAAATTCAGCGTTGCTTATATTTTTAGCATCTTTTCACGCTGCAGTTCAACCTAAAAATATGCACCTGTGTCTGTAGACTGAAAGCGCTAAATCGTACATCACTTAAATAGGGCGAATTTCTTAAATTAAGAATCACCTCCAATGGGCCTCCAACTAAAGCGAAATATTTGGCACTTTTCTTCAAGCATTTAAACTTAAATCCTAACAATGTTATTGGTTTAAGAGCTATTCAACTTTTAAGTGATGTACGATTTAGTGCATGCAGTTAGCCGCAAGATGGCGGACTAGCATCAGTTTATCTCTTGTCGGAGACAATTATGGAAAATATTCCAATTTTGCTATGTATATTAGTTCAAATTTCAACCAGGCTTGTACGCAGGGTTATGTTGTCGAAATACTTATAAGTTAGAATTTATAACCAGTACAACGTTGCAAGATTTATACAAGAGTAGGTCAATATTTTCTATCCAATGTAATAAGCAAATATTTCTAGGTAACATTGTTTTGGTATTGTCTGCTATTTGGAAAATAAAATGTGCGCGGTCAGGACAAAGTCGGATGAACCGCCGATGGAGGTCTGTAGCGATCTTGACATCAGAGCAGCGGCATGCATGTCAACTAACATTTGATGTCTAGTGTCAGACAATCAATCAAAACTGACGTCAGTTCACTGCCTTACTGAATGCATTTTAATAGCTCTCCTCCTCTTGGCGCTCGAGTGCGAATCTCGTCCGATGAAGTGAACGATTATAGACATTGAGATCGAAACGGCTTCAACTTTTCTTCAAACTTGAAATGAGTGATATTCCCAGTTTGCCCCCAAGATCGTATCTGCCAAATTGTATACAGCGTGCCCCAAATTTTACCAGCAATACGAGAACTGAGTACACTATTTGAATTTTTTTGAAAACGCCTATTTTCCATTTATAAATTTTGAATATTTAAATGATACAATTTGATCTAACACAATCCTGCCTACTAAATAAATGTAATTGTGAATCGAGCAATCTAGTGCTGCAATTCTACTTAATATAGGTAACACGTATTCTATTTAAAACGTGCGTACCTACAAATGTTTTTTGGTCTTGTTTACATTTAATTAGGCGGAACTTCCGCTTGAATTAAGCTTTAAGAATATTAATTGGTCCTTTATTATTTTATAAAATAAAATTACTTTAATGATAAAAATAAACAGCAAGCAAGATTCTAAATCGTTTTCGTTAATGTTGTTGTTTTTTCAAACATTTCAATGTAAAGTGGGCAATGAAATTTATACGGGGCGATTTTTTTTCAATCTCCGATGGTTCATAATGCAAACGCAAGTGTAAATAACCAAATGAATTTATTATCAAAAGTTAGGTACAAACAGGCATTTGTCACAACTGCGCGAACGCTTTGCAATCTCCTCTTGGGGCCTTAACGTTGTTTGAAAATCATCATTGGATTCGAACCTCTGCTCTCCTAGTCACTTTTTCAGTTCAAGAAAGAAGGAAGGGATTGCATGCCGGGTGTTCAAAAATTTCCCATCGAAATTGCTAAAGAAGCTGTTGGGTTACACCAGTACTGTGAGGTTGGGCATTGTCATGCATCAGTATCGTATTCCCGGCTCATTCTTCGATGCATTTCAGCTGCATTATTCCTTTCTACTTGAAGAAATCGAATTATATTACGCAATTCGCACTTGGCGGAATCGTCAATCGCAGCAGCCATGCAATTCAGTTGACAATGGCAGGGGCTATAGTAGGGGACTTGCGCAGTCGCCCTGCACGATTGGAGGTTGAAAAAAATCGTCCTCGTAGATCATAACGCTCCACTGTGTGTATTTGCAATGATCTTAATGTCTGCAAATAATGTAATGTATTCAAAGCAATGTGTTTTCTAGAATTAATATTTATAACATTTGTATGCATTCTTAAATAATACCCTAATAGATGTTCGTCATTCGGTGACGAAATACGTTCGGACCGAATTCACTATATTAAAGACGTAGCCGCCCGGCTTTAGATTTGATTTCGTTTTTGATTTTAACTCTAGCTTATGTAATTTTATCCACTGATATGAACGGCTTAGAACAGTACAACTTTAGTTACGCAAATCCATTTATAAAGATTACTTTTTCAACAGTTGTGGAAAAAGGATTTTCTACTGCATAATGGCGAAGAGGATCTTTACATTTCAAAAGATCTCTATCGATGAGTAATATACAGTAAGAGCCAAATATAGCCCTATTCAAATATAGGGTAGACTTAAACGCGTGATTGCTAAAATTTCGAAAACTAGGCGTTTTTGAAAAACATTTCATAAGAAAACTTTGTTCGACGGTTCGTTAAGTATTCTCAATTTTGTCGGTTATTTTTTAGACACCCTGTATATTAAAAAATATTATAGAATATGAGAATAGGTCTTCAACAGATATTCAGATCAAGTTGCATTTATCAAAGACTCACTGAAATTATTTATAGTTTCGATCGCGGTTTTGGGTAGAATTCATTTCTAACAAAAGTCTGCCATTTCAAGTTCAAATTAGGAAGATCTTCTGGTTTGGTCAGAAAAACAAATTTTTTAGATATAAAAATGTTTGGGCATTAAAATTATTAAAATTGTAGTTCACAAAGTTTCTTGAACACAAACGAAAATTTTGTCTTTTATAGTTTTATGATTTTTTCGGCGTGTATGCACTGAACACATTAAGGTTTTGCATATTACGAAATTAAAGCAAGACTTCGGCCAATCTATTTTTAGTACATTTAAAATGTTTTTCCATTTGGACATTCGATTCGCCACTTCGATGGGCTTCGCATGGTTTCTTAATGTCGGTGCAGTGTTTATATTGTTCTTCCCGTTCTCAGTTACTCGTACAGCAGCAATGAAATCAAAATAGCCCCGATGTTTCTAGTTTGCAACGTCCATATCGTATTATTTCCAAAGAGTTCTGATGAGACTCGCATCATCAAGGTTGTGACCTCGCTTTGGAGTATGGTGTTGAAGAAAATAACTTTGTCGAATTCATTTGTGCGTCCAAAAATGTATTCGATTGCCCCTAGCTGGAGCTCTGAAGATTTTCAACTCTTAGCTCTGATGGGGTGCAAAAATGATTTCTTAACTTTGACAGTATTTGGAAGATTATTAGAAACAGCCTCTGACGAAAATGGCTGACCTAGACAAATTTTGCCAAAGTGCAAGGAAAAAGTATTTGCAAAACTTGATATGGCGGCGATTAGAAAAATGGCAAACCACGGATGCTCTCCTATGTTAAACCTCAGTTTTTTGATGATGGATATGTTGAAGAAGAAGTCGCCCTTTTTTTTATTTAACCTCGTTTTTCCAAGTTGAGAGGGTACCTCTATACTTGGGGGCTTGGTGTGTGTTTGTTGTCTTAGCTATGAGGACATGTTCCTCCCCAGTTTCTTTATGTGTTGGTTCGGGTGGTTTGATAGTCTGGTTATAAGATTTCACCTGTGTTCAGCTGCCTTTTCTATTAGGTCTTCCTCCTTCAGGTCCCTTGCGATGTCTATGTTCCTTACGTATTGTGTGGCGCCGGTGATGGTTCTTCGGATTTTATGCTGAGCCTTCTGTATGTGCAATTTTGCTTGTTTACTGCCGTTCGTCCACAACTCTTCTCCATAAACTTAGCTTGGCAGGAGTATGGAGTGAGCTATTTGGTGCTTTAGCTTCAGGTTCATTTTGCTAAAAGGACCTATCACTCCCTTGTTAGATTTGAGCGTCTTTTGGTGTGATGCTTGTAGTCTAGGTCTCCGTTAAGATATGTCGCTCTTTTCTTAATTTTTATTCTTTCGAAGGCTTCAACTTCTTTTACCTTAGTTTTCTTCCTCCTTTGGGGGGAGAATTCATAACTTGAGTCTTGGAGGCGTTAATTTTCAGCTTCCACCTTTGGAAGTACTTATCTACTTATATCAGTGCGGCTCTGGCGTTCCTTGCTGCATTTTTCATGGTCTTGCCTGCCGCGAGTGCTGCCGTGTCATCGGCAAACTGTAAAGTGGCTGCATTTGGGATCTCACTCAGCTGTGGGAAGTCCCTCACGTAGATATTATATAGCGCAGGAGACAGGGGGGACCTCTGCGGTAAGCCCTCTTCTGCAGTGCGTGTGGAGGAGTCAGCTTCCTTCATTGTTATATAGAATTTCCAGTTGGTCAGGAACGACTGGATCACTTTCGTTATTCTCAACGGAATACCTGCTTTTTTCATCTTGAAGATGATTCCTTGTCTTTACACCTTGTGGTAGGCCTTTTCTATGTCGAGGAAGACCGCGACGGTGTGGTGGGAGTTCATTAAGACTTTTTTAACCATTGTGTCCAGGTTTGCCACCTGCTGTGGCGCCGATAGTCTGGCTCTGAAGCCGAATTGTGAGGATGGCAATGTTAGTTTTTCTTCGACGTAGGATTGTAGGTGCTCGTTTAGGGTGCTTTCCATCAGCTTTGCCAGCCCATTCAGCTAGCTTATCGGTCGCCTGTTGCTCGGCTGGGTGGCATCTCTCTCTTTCTTTGGTATTGTGATAATTGCTGCTATTTTCCAGCTGTCTGGGTAGTATCCTAGTTTGAAGATCGCGTTCATGATTTGAGTAATTTCCTTAACTGACTCTTGTGCAAGACTTTTGATGGCCTTGTTGGTTATGTTGTCTAGGCCGGGTGCTTGCCTTGGTTTTAGGGCTTTAATTTTTTCAGTAACTACCTCTTGTACCACCGTAATCGGATCATGTATTTCTAATTGTTCTGTTTCATGCCAGAGTCGTGTGGCTTCATTTTCGATCGTTCTTGCCGTTCTTACGTCGTGCGAGAATTGGGCCGAGAAGTGGTCCGCCAAGGCTTCTGCTTTCTCCGTAGGGTCGTACAGGTAGGACCCATCTTTCCAGATCGGTGCGTTTGGCTCCCTAGCCCTCCTGATCTACTTGAGGAATTTCCATAACTTATGTCCCGCTTCATCTTCGACCTCTTTGATGGTGGACTCCCCATCTTTCCTCCTTGGCCGTTTTTAACAGTTTGTCTACCTCGTTATGGAGATTCTTGTATTCCTCTTTGTCCTTCATAGCTCTGGATTTGGACCAATACTTTTTGGCCTTGTTCTTCCTCGCTATGAGGTCTTTTTCTGAACTGTTCTGGTTGTTTACTTTGATTGGAGACTTGCTATTTTCTACTGCCTGATTAATGGGCTTTGTCAGCCTGAGAATCGCTTCGTCTATTGCTACTTTTTCGTTTAGCCCATTGGAGTTTTTATATCTCCATTCTGTGATTGAACTTTGCCCAGTGAATTCTTTTCCTACTGGTTTGGTAGGAAGTTTTCTAAAATGACCGGGAAATGGTCGGAGCACAGTTCGCCAAGTAACAAAAGGGTCATTAAAAAAATGTTTGGTCCTACCATATTTGGTTTCTCACATAGTCTGAGCACAGACGTAAATGATTAAACAATCGCAACGTAATAAAATAAGTATAAAATGGTATAGATCCGTAATACTTCAATTCGCCTACGTTGAGCTCCATCATGCTGAAACAAAACAGCATGTCATATTTGTAAACGTCAATCGATTATGAATCATTCGTTCAATCTTTAAATTATTATTTGAAGTTGAATTTAAAAGATTGTGGGTGTCATAATACTTTATACATCCATCAATTTAGAAGTGCGTGTTTTTTTATTATTTTTTAGTATGTAAGTTGTTTTTTATTGATAAAATTACCCAATGTTGACAACTATTTACTATTTGATAGTAAATTACAAGTGTAGATAAAATTGCATCCTTGAATATTTACATTTGTATTAAGATACGATTGAAAAAGTTAAACGAAATTAGGAAATGCTTTACATGTTGCCCTCAAAATAATAGCCAAAGGCCCCCCGTACATTTATATAACATTCTAGAAGCCAAACATTCTAGAGCAAGTGTCTTAAGCAAACAGGAGCTGTGCAGCTAACAACTACGTTTTCAATCCCTGACAATTTCCTGTCTATATTTTTATATTTCGTTTTTTATAGTTGTCTTTGTCACACTTGTCGAGTAAAAGGACCACTTAAGCACATTTGCCGGTTGCTGTTATAAATACCGAATGGATCTCCCATGCGGCGAGAGCGGCCTCGGCCTATCGCTAAATCGTCACTTTTCAATGAATGAAATTGGAAAGAGTTTCTTTGCCACTCGATTTCCTCAGCTGTACGAATAAAGGAAGCCTATAATTATTTCATTTTATTTTAGATTTTGTTTTTTTATTAGAATTTCAAGTTTTATATACCCACATCTTCAGGCTATTTAGATACGAATTTACAAATTTTATTTGTTCTTTATATAATTATCGTTCAATTTTGGATATCTCCTATTTCTATTAATTAATTAGCTTAATGAGATTGCTTCAAAAGTGAGAGGTTCCATTTTAATTAACTATAATTAATTGAACCCCTCGCGCCATATTTCTTAACTGTAGAGAGTTCATTCGAAAGCAGTGTCAATCAGCAACGCCAAATTTAAATCCGTTGATAATTTCCTACTCTTGGAAATAATTTCGGGTTTTACAATACTCGCTTCAGTGTAAAACTTGAATTTTAGAACAAAATACGCTTTTAGTCAACAGCCCTGACTAAATTAACCCATAATATTTAACATCAAAACATCAAAGCAAAAAACAGGAGGTTATTCACTTTACCATGCATGTGAAGACGATATGTGTTCACACGCAAAACTCGCATTTGTCTTAATTTATTTTTTTCTTACATATGGTAACCTATTTTTTCCAAAATAGTTTCGAAGAAGTGCGTTTCAATTCTTCTTCCGTATTTTAATAATATGAAGAGAAATTTTTATACCAAGCATTATGCTTGAAATCCTTTTTTCTCCAAGCTCCCAATCGTCACAAACTGAGCTATTTTGCCGTGTAATAATGTTTCCTAAGTAGAAATGAAGTAATTCGTCATATTTCAATAACATACTCGCTTCTGGCTTTCGTGAATGAAATTTGGTAGATAGAAAACATGTTGTCAATTCTGATGACAATACCTTGGCAAAAACTGGTAAAGTTTAAAATCCAGGCAAGAAACATAATTTTTGGGGACGAACTGTATACAATTTCGACAAAACATCAACTCGTCGGCCAAGTGTAACTTCAAACAACTTCAAACTGTTTGAAGTTTCACCTCCAGAGCGGTTGACAAGTAGAGTTGCTATGCTTCTGGCGGACGAAACGTTGTCATTTTCTCAAACTTTGATACGGTCCGTTCCCGAAAGTCGAAAACCGTTCTTCATGTATCACATTCCTATATTTAAGTGAAGGAAGATAAGAGATTTTTTCCAAATGTTGATGAAGAAACATGTACCAAAAACAAAGTACCAAGTGTCAATCCCCAAAGTTAGAAACATTTAATACAAGCATGCCTGTCTTGGTATCCAAAGGCAACAAATTATTGCTATTAAACAGAACAAAAACCGGCGGAAGATCACGGATTAACAAATATTGCAACTTACAATAACGCTAAGGCAAGTACCGTAAACTTCATGTGCGTGGGAAAAAATTCAGAAAAACGTCTGTTCAAGAATCTTTTTTAAATTTATAAAAATATGGCAACAGTATATTCTAAGTGCATCAGACCATGCAGCTTAGAAAAGCGATTTGGCAATTTTGGAAATCAATATTAAACTGATGTCTTTCCGGACATCAATAAATTTTTCAGAAAAATTGTCTTTTATGAATCAATTTTAGGTGTTCTGAGGTATCTTTCCATTTTCATTCATTAAATAAATCCCATTTTACATAACATCTCCAACATTGTCTTAATCTTCTTGGTAAGCGTATTCTTTCCAGTTTTTTTATCACTTATTGTAGATATTTGGATGGAAAGCACAGATTAGTGAATATTAAAAGCAGCTATTGCACAAGACCATCAGGATATTCAATATGCACTTACTTCGGGCCGTCTGAGTATAGTCATATTGGTAATCGTGTTCCAGTTGGTCCGGTGTTCGATCACAGAATTAAATTATATTTTAAATAATTTATTCTATGGTTCGATGCTATACGGACATAACCTCAATATAAATATCAATGTCATCTTTTAATACTATAAAACGAAGTTTTGGGCCGTCTAAGTACAGTCATATTGGTAATCGTGTTCCAATTGGTCCGGTGTTCGATCACAGAATTAAATTATATTTTAAATAATTTATTCTATGGTTCGATGCTATACGGACATAACCTCAATATAGATATCAATGTAATCTTTTAATACTATAAAACGAAGTTTAAGAATACAAAATGTACATACGTACCTAATTATATTAAAAAGTAACATTACACTTTTCTCTAACATTAATATATTTTCAGCGTTGAAAAGAATTCGGTATTTTAAATTTGCCGCCAATTAATAGCAGAAGTTTTTAATTTAATTTAATTAAACCACAATTTTTTGGTAGTTCCATTTTTGACGATATAAATTTTGCAACATGAATTAATTCCTCATCATTATCACTACTTTTAGAAGAATCTAAAATTTGTAAAGGTACTTTCAATCGTTCAAACCACAGAACACAAGTTTAAACTTCAGTAGAGTTTTATTTTAGAAATATCAGTTGACACAGATAATTACTAGTTTCGTAACCTGCACTGATTACCCGAGATGGTGCAAAATATATTGCTGCGGGACGGGAGACTAAGTAGAACGCGCGGTTCTCAATTAGTACGATGCGTAAATAAAAGTGCTCGACATGGAACCCGGTATTAGTGTCACTCTTATTTAATATACCGTGTGGTCGAGAGAGTTTGAGCGATATGGAAAGCATTTTTATTATGTATCTCAGAAATTTGCAACCTTGATAAAAGTTGGCGCTTAGTCTACGATTGAAAATGCATATTTCTGATTTTGCCAATGGCTGATAACAGAATTCTTCTGAGAGTAAAGTGTCCTTTTTTTAAATCAATATTTCAGATATGAAGTTTGGTTGAAGTATCAACAGGTTGGTGGTTCTAATTTTGGGGCGCCCTTTTTCTAAACATTTTCAAATTAAATTTGTTCGTTTAAAAGTTTACCAATAAAAAATTAACCACATTTCAGAGCCTTTAATGATCATAGTTTTGGGCCTGGCATAAAATGAACTAAATTCTATGTTTAAATCTCTTAGGGAGGTCTAAATAGCTTAAACCTCTTGATCTGCGCTGTGTATGGAATTAAAAAATATACAGGATATTTTAAAACACATAAAAAAATCTTGGGGAGCATATTCCTTACATTAAAACAGAAAAAAGCTACTACAATTTCGATACAAGAATTGCTTCATTTCTACAGCGTGTTACAGGAATGGTTGATTTAATATCGGAGGTATTTATTTGGCATATTCTTATAATTGATGAAAAACAGGCGTGTCCAAAGAGAGGGGCTAAGCAAAAAATACCGCAAATTATAATCTAAGTGTTGCCCCCCTTTGGAATTTTTTCTTAGTACATCCATGGTGAAAAACAATACTTTGTTTTACCAGTTGCTTCCACATCAACCATAGTGGTGACGATGCAGGGTTGCCTACGTGGCATTAACTTTGAAAAAATTATTTATGATATTTTTAATAAACACGAGATATTCTAAAGAACATTGGCTCATAGTAGTGTGGCTAGGATGCACCGTTTTTGAGGAAAACTAAGAAATGGTTTAAATCCTCTTAAAGAAACCCAATAAAAACGCATTAAATAAAATTAAATCAATAGTGATTCCGAGTGAATCCCCAGCTTTGAGGAAAAACTACTGATACACTTTCTCCGAGTTCTCAACATCTTTATCTGGGTATCGAAGCGCTTCTGCACCAAGTAATTCGCGTTTCGTGACTCCACGTATTTTGGAACATCTTGTATAACGATGATATAAGCGCCTGAGATGCGAGGTAAACATCCCGGTTAAGGAAATTTATTTATATTGTAAAAAAGCCCATGGAAAAATTTTGTTAAATAAAATAGACAACTCTTAAATTAATTAAGAGTAAAATATCGAAGAAGAACTTGTCTTTTCTGACAAAGACGTATGAGATTTTAACTACAAACAGTGACGTATCTAGAGTTTTGCCACCTGGAAAGGGGGGGGGGGGG